>JACEVL010003573.1:0-11979 GCA_020284085.1 Aporrectodea caliginosa
TTTTTTTTTTCTTGCTGAGAAGTCCAAGCAGTAACTCATTCTTCTGGAACGTGTCATTCACGCAGAATATACGTTCTTTCTCGCGAACTGTCAACACATTTTGTCGAAACAGCAGAGAAATTAGTCCACTTTCTGTGTCCAGTTTCTCTGATAACCACATGAAATTCCGACAAATCAAGTCTTTTTGATCCGAAGCATCTTGTCCATTTGCGTTATCACAAGCTGGAATAAATTTAATATTATAGTCTGAACTATGCCTCACGTAGATGCCAAGAAAAAGACTATTAACTAGATTCTGCCACTGAAAAAGTGTAGTGAACTTGATGATCTTGAAATAAAGTTTTTTTCAAAATTCGGTTGATATTTTTATAAAATAAATTTTACACATTATTTATTAATTGTTGACTATACCAGAAGCCAAACACAGCTAGAGACCTATGTACAATTTGTACATGTAGCCTATACCCTTATAATATATATATAAACATATATATATATATACATATATATATACATATATATTGGAATGTCTAAAAATTAAAGGATTTCAAAAATTAATATCGGCCAGTTTGTTTTTGTGTTTCACACTTGAAAAACATTGTCATTTGTCAAATTAGATGAAAATCGAAATAGACTTAGAACTTGCGCGAAGCCCCGGAAGAATTATCACTTAGGAATAACGTGATGTAATTACAATTTTCAAAGATAAAAACAAATTTCAGCACTTATACATAAGCTATAGGGCACAATCAAAGGAAATACTGTCAGTATGTTTGTCATTTTTCATATTCCCTTTGACGTGCTTTTGGAAACTTGTTTTGATTCTACTCGACCATTTGTAGAACAAAATTGTTTCCAACTTCCTCGTTTCCTGAGCGGAAATTCATTCCCGCGACTGCTCCCCACTCCTGCTCCGTCAAATTTTTCGTCACTCTTGGGACGGATATGATGTCTTTTGCCTCACTGTATGATTGGTTCTGACTCCCATTGTTTCGTGTCTCGATCAAGAAAAGAGTCATCCGAATTCGAGGATCTGGGATATGGTGGTTAGAAGTGGTGAAGAAATCGTTAAGTGTTTTTGTAGGTGGATTATGTATCGGAAGAAGACTCTTTGGAGGTTCATCAGATTCCTGATTGTTGCGCATGGTATAGACCATGCGCTGCTTTTCGTCGACGGTGACTGAATCATCAAAAAGGCTGAGGCCAACCGGAAAAATGCTGTTAGGGCTACCTGTGAGACTTCGTTTGGTTTGGGATGAAAGATGGATTGCCTTCAAGAATTCAAGATCGTTCTTTTGGGCTTCATTGGGTGAAGGTACAGATGAACCAGTACTTCACATAAGTTTTTGTCACCAAAAGTGAATAAGTGATTTCTCAAAGTAAATGATTCAAAACCTTTGTGAGTAGGATTGTCGAGATGATCCCTCCGTGCTCGTGCGTTGTTGAATGGGGTATTGATCTCTGAAAAGCCACATCAGTCATAGCAGATTGCACCTGAACTTTGTTTCTTTTGGAGGAGTGTTTAGCTCTGGTAGCTCCCCAGCCAGTCGTCTACTGTGATATTCAGTACTCCAGTTGCTGCAATGCTGAGGTTTCCAGCGTGATGCATACATCGCCCATACAACCCGTGTTACTTGCCGTTGTCTCAAAACACATGGCCACGATTCTTTCTTCCAATCCCCAACTTCTGATCTTGGCCCTCGTCCTGTCTCCAGCAACATCTGGCATGATCTTGCCTTCCCAGTGAAAGAGTAAGAAAGTCTTTCCAGGATCGAAGGATTCGCTATTCTTTGCTGCTAAGGGGCTGCACGGTTATCTTTCCTATGCTCAGCTGGATCGCTGAAAGGGCTGATAATCAGCTCACCAACTGGTGCTGCATGTAGATTGGACGCTGCAAGAGCAAAGACAAAATGAGAGGCCTTCCTGCTGCTGGTTTTGGTGGGACCTAGAGCTGGTGCAACATCACGCTTAACTAGGGAGGTTGTTCCCCATTCTGGATTGTTTCGGGGGGCCAAACGGGCGTCGAAGGTTCTGGCTCTTTTGCAGAGCTAACTGATGACGCCTATTCTTCAGATGACTTTTCCAACAGAAAACCTCCGTAGCTACAGCTGTACAAAGCCAGCACGATAACGTTCCTCACGCTCTGTAAGTGCTGATCTTGCCAGTGCTCCCTCTTCTTACTTTGCAAGTTTGACATCAATGCCTGCCATGGAACACGTTGTCCTTTCTCACGCTGTGCTTTCAAAAACTGTCGAACCTCTTCTATGTTGCTTTTCAAAAACTGTCGAACCGCCTCTATGTTAATTGTGTCATGGCTTGGCAGGTCCTGCAATGTTAACCCTGAATTACCAAGCTTTTGTAACACTGGCTACCAAGGGGGTGGTTACCACCCCTGGATTTTCGTGTTTGGTTTCACATATCATAACTTGTAATATAGCATTGGATTCAGCATTCATTTCTGCACAGAATGGTATATTTAGTTGTACATTATGTGAATCACCTCGAAATTACATCACTTTTAACAATGGAACCCATTAATTAGCAATATTTTTATATTATTGCGTACATTTTGTACTTTTTGGATAAACAAATAGACTATAAGATTATGTGTGTTTTGAAACTAATCTATGTATAAAAGATACACACAATCATCCCTACACATGTTTATATAGTATAAATGTACATCCATAAATATATATCCATACACATAATATCGGTTTACGTTGTAATGCTGTATTCAGCCATTTTCACACAGATTACGCGTATTATTATTTATTTTGATCACTCCCCGGTATTCAAAAGACAAAGACGTAGGTAGACAAATGAAGCCCTTCATTCCTCTAAAGAATGGTATCTTTGCTTTTCTCCTTCCAAGAAGACAAAATGAATACGCTACAGACACAAAAACTAAGGGGGGGAGTGCTTCCATTCAGCCATTTTTCACGCATATTACGCGTATTATTATTTATTTTGAGCACTTCCGGTTGTCTCAGGTCAACTCAGTGACCATAGAAATGTAGCCCCACATTCCCTCTATAGAATGGTATAATTTGTGTCTCGTAATATTAAATGACGGATAAGATATAGTCGAAAATCTAGGGGTGGTATCCACCCCCCCTGGTGCCTCGGGTATATTGGGTATAACTTTGAACGGTGTGAGATATCATCTCACATTTTACCTCAAAACGTGTGTAAATGAACCCCCTACAGCTGCTTAAAAGGTCAAATTTTTATTCCATACGGAAAAAGTTTTAGATGAAAAGAAAAAACCTAGAGGGGTGGCAACCACCTCCCTTCTTAGTAGCCCGAGGGTTAAAGAGGTCCTGCAGGGAATCCCTGAAAGAATCCCGTTTTCCGTCTTCAGTTTCTGACTTCCTCCAAATATTTTTTTGAGGTCTTGCCATTCCTAATGAAGATGTCGTAGCTGATTCCAAACATAATTCTTAGCCCTTGTTGGAATCCGTGCTCTTTCTAAAATTGGAAGTACCATAGCTGCCGTTTCTTTCACGCTGTCATCCAGAAAATGATTTCTTAGTGTATGGAAATTGAACAGCACCTTGAGAACCTCTCCTCGTGTAGGTAGTTTCGCATGACCGAAGTGATCTTCAGTACTGCCTATCAACCAAATCTCAGCCTTTTTTCTAGTCAATTTTGCCATCTCACCTGCGATATGATGCATTAATGAAAACCACCATTACCCGCCATTTGCAACACGAGGTCAGTGACATAAACAACAAGAGATCAGTTACGTCTTCATCATGAATATTTATTAGCTGGGAACCGGCCACTAAGAAGGGGTCTAAGGCTGGCATGTATTGAAATCGTGTATAGAATGCCTATAATCATAATGCAACCGGGTTCCTACAATTTCGGTCGCCTTGAGCAAGTCCTAAATACTCACCTATCAGGTGGGTATTTAGGGGAACCTCCGGGTTCGCTATAATTTCGGATATTAAGTTTATACATCAATTTGCATGATAAAATTAACTGGCCGATAAAAAATCTTTGAGTTGAAAATTTCACATGTACCTTAAAAACACCCTAATATATATAAAATTATATATATATGAGTGTGTGTAAGTGTGTCACAGTGTTTGTGTCACTTTGTGTGTGTGTGTTTGGAGTTCTTTTATGTGGGCCTATATAGAGCTAAGTTATTCGCTAATATTTCATACTTGCCATCGTCACCAGACACCAACATTTGATATAGATGCAGTTGGTTCATTTTTTTAATCAGTGACAGGAAATATTCATAGACATCTCTTGGTTTCCTAGCTATGATGCTTAGCAGTTCCTCGTTGGCTCGGATTGGAGTTGATTGCAAATGCTGGATGTGCTCTAACTCCTTCAACGTTAGTTGTTCTTTCTGATACATCATTGCTATTATGTCTCCCAGACACGACAGCATTGCTAACCAGTTGGTTGTATTTTGATTGAATTCTCTGGCCATGTTCTTCTATTATAAATATACAAAATAACAATCACGACAATAGTGCTTAAAAATTTCGTTTACAATTTATGACCCCTACTCACCTCACTCTTTTAGTTGCCCACCGCAAAAATGATCATAAAGAAATCATTTTCGTTTCGAAATTTATCCCTATTTCTATTGATATTTCCGTTTTCTGTAGCGTATTTCAGTTCTCGTTCAATTTTCGTTCTCAGAAATTTCAAAATTTTCGTTCTAATTCTCGTTAAGAGGTATTGATAATTTTACGTCTAAAATCCTATTTCCTTAAATGAAAATGTTACTGGCCAGCAATCTTACTTTATTAGAGAATAACCAGTAGGCTAATAATATGTTTATGTCTATATACAGACACAATATTAATGATAGTTAATTAACACCATATCGGCAGCAATCACTTAGGTCTACCATCCTATGTTGAGAATATCAATTTAACTGGCTACCAAAACTGCAGAAAAATTGGGCTTTTAAAAACTCATTTCAAATTTATGAGTTATGTGTGCTAATTAAATCTGTATTAAAATAAAATTACCTTCCTGTTGTGCATGAATTTTAAAGGAGGCACCCTTCCAACTTATTGATTTAGGTACAAAAATATGTATATTGAAAAGTTTGTAAAGATTTTATAAGTTTTAGAGGTTGCTACCGGACCGAACATATATCAAATTGTAAAAAATCCGCTGATAAAACATTGAATATTGTATAGTGTGTACTATTCTTATGCAAAAATTCAAAAAATTCTGGTGGACAGTGGTATTTACTATTTGGGTCAATACACATAAGTGAACATGAAAATGTTGAGTTCCAATTAATATTTAATATATTAATGCATCAGTGTCTTTTTGTTCCTGTCTGGATATCTTTGACGATATTTCAACAACCAACCGCAGAAACTGCTTCTGATCCTCGCTATTTGTTGGAAGCTTGTAATACTTGCACACGAGTGCCACTCCACGCTCTGCTATGTCATTCATAACTCTTATTAAGCTGGCGGTGGGTTTTTACTAACTTGCAGTTGTTATCTTTTGGCCAAGCATCAACATCTTGTTGAAGGAAACTTGATGGAATGCCTGTAATGCTGAAGAATATTCTAGTCTTTTCCCTAAAAAATCTTCCAGTTGCTTCGAGCTGATCAATGTTGTTCTCTTTTGAGGATGTTGATGCCAGTTTTGTCCAGAGCAGCAACCATTTGGCGCTTGGTATCATTGGAGTCATAAATGTCATGAAAGTATGCATAAGCCAGCAATTCCTCCGACAGATGCCAGAGGTGACCCAGAAATTTTTTCATTGCAACCTCTGTAACTGCGCTATTTTTCTCTTTGTATCTGTCAGTGTCCTTCAAGAGTTCCAGGTCAATTCGAGAAGCAGATGGTGCATACGGTGCTTGAAACAAGACTTTGACATACAGCATTACAGTGAACAATCAGATGTTAGCTATCCTCTTTTCTTCTCTTCTTGTCAACTTGAACTGTCTCTTGAACATCCAAATCTTAAGACTGTAAATACTCCAGGCCATTCACCTCGCTCTTTGTAGTCCAGCTGGTGCTCTGAATGGTATGCCCCTGGAAGGCACTCCGCCCAAGACGGTTATGGTCAGCTCCACCAGTTCGCGATAGTCGTCCGTGGTTGGTATTGTTGAAGTTGACTCTCAGCAAAGGCAATAATCTCTTGATTCACAGGAAATTGCACCGTGAAAAACTCATCGGCTGTTACTGTTTCCTAATTTGATCTGTCTATAAGTTCCCAGCTTTTCTGGAATCTCTTGAAAATCATTACCGGTATGTCTGGACCTTTGGATGGATCACGAGAAAGTATGACCAATGCCTCCACATTATTTCTAGTATGAGATGGTGACATGCACACCACAACATATTCTTGTCAAGTGTCTGCTCCAACAGGATGCAGCCAGCCACCATTTTTGGTCCAATGTTTACTTTCCTTTTATGTACAGCACTGTCTCTCTCTTCTTGCCAAAGTCCTATCAACACAACACATCTTATCTGGGTCCCCTGCGTGGGCTGTGTTAATAGAAACAGTCTGCCCCTTCAATGCTGCTATTTGCAAGGTTTGGGCATGTGCAATGTCACACAAATCCTGTAAACCTGATTCTCATTCTTCTTCTTTATTCTTTAGCACTTCTGGTTGTTTTGCTTGTTCTCCTTATTTCCCTAATTTTTTAATAGTTTTTGAAGAAACCTTCAATTTTTCTTAGAAAGCGTTGGATGTCTTTGCGCAAACTTCGAGAACATGACTGGCTATACGGAATTGTATTGTATTGTATCGATCAATTTATATGACATTTATATGACAAGCATCTGCTACTATTTGGCCTATTGTTTTATACAATCGTAAAACACTGTCAGGATTTCTTCTTTGCTTTGTAGCTTTGTATTACTGAATGTATTATTCCTGACCTAAGTCACACACGTGTCTTTGTATCTTGTATCTTACAGTGTATCCAATTAGCTAAAACCTAATTCTAGACTTTCCTGTCAGCTTAAAAGGTACTATTTCAGCATTGTTTTGCTAACTGATATAATATATTCGTTCGTAATGACATTTAACATAAGCTAGCGCAGAGAGCGCCTCTGAATAGATATCTCGAAGGGGCGCTATATAAATGTTCAATTACATTACATTACTATACTTGCAAAGATCAAGTTGACTAGATACAAACCATGCAAGTCGTAACATTTTATGGCATAATAATTTACAAGCGTCAATAACAATGACTATTCGCTTGTATCAATTACCGCTCAATGTTAGCTGTCCATGGCAAACTTTCAGAGCCGGTAGCGACCTCTAGATATTATTATTTTGAGCTGAAAAAATTACAGAATTGTTTTCTCATTCATAGAAACCAAACTAGAGGGTGCCCCATGAAAAAAGTCAAAGTTGATAACTAAGGACCACCCTATCTTTTGGCATAGCATATTTTCAAATGACGACACTAACCCTAACCCTGACCCTAACCGACTCCCACGTCGCAGTATGATTAAGTCTTCGTACGGAGTTCGAAATCTGGTAATAAAACATTTAGAATCGGGGTGCGAAGGTTTATCGCGACCTCAGTGTCGGTTCGGAGGGTTGAGAGTTGGTTAGGGTAAGTTTAGGCGTTGTCAGGGTTGGTTAGGGTCAGGGTTAGGGTTAGTGTCGTCATTAGAAAACATGGCACCTTCCGCGCAACATGCCAAAGATACCGTAAAACGCCTATAAACTTACGCACGCTGTACAGTGATACCAAATGTTCGCCCGAAATCGGACGGCATCCTCGGTAGCCATTTTATCTGACAGCAATTTCGGCGAAAGTATAAACTAGGTCACGCTATTTATAACTCGTCATTCTATTGGCTCCTAAAAGCATTGGACCCGTAGCACTGTAGGATCTACTAATACGCGTACGGTACAAGCCACATAATTAATAGGCATTCCCATAATCCGAGCCCCTAACAGTCCAATACTCTCACAAAGCATGTAGCAGTAATAATAATAGTATGATGGTGATGATCACAGTAATAATAATAATAATAATAATAATAATAATAATAATAATAATAATAATAATAATAATAATAATAATAATAATAATAATAATAATAATAATAATAACAATAATAATCACAATAATAATCACAATAATAATCACAATAATAATAATCAAATAATCTTAAACATGATCATAATGAGGATCATGATGATGACAGTGACCGTGTTTCATGGATAATCGTCCTGCCCAAATGAATTTCTTAATGTTCGGAGTATGGCTTTTCAGATTTATGGCCCAAAATGAAACGATTTACCAATTTTGGTGCAATATTAGAAGGTTATAGTAACACCCGATGCAGCTATATCATCCACCATAATTTGATGCCAGAAAAACTCAGAATTAACAATATTATCGTCGAACTTTCAAACTTCCACGGCCGATTACAAAAGGGTACAGATGTGACGTTAAGTACCGCCAGCTATAGTAAGTCTGACTCACCATTACATGTAACCCCAAAACTTCAGTTCGGTACGGGTAAAACCGGGTATACCCGTACCCGTAACGCTCCTACCCGTACCCGACCCGACCCGTAAAATGTCTACCCGACCCGTACCCGACCCGCGGGTACGGGTCGGGTACGGGTAAACCCGCGGGTACGGGTATACCCGCAGCTCCCTAATATCTCTATCCTCTTCTCCTATGTTTCGCCACCGTGGAAAGCATTATAACGCTGGTGCCAAAGGTATCCCACCCCGTGGAGGTCGCTGACTTCCTCCTAATATCGGTCACGTTTATCATCTGCCGTCTCCTTGAGAAGATCATAGCGCACCGCTTTTTTCATCCCTTTCTGACAGAACCAGACACAAATCAACAATTTTCGGATCAATATGCCTTCCGTCCAACGGGATCCACCACCGCAGCTCTTATAGCCCTAATACATAACCTCGTGGAGCTCCTCAAAGATAATCAGTACATCCACATGACTGCCCTTGACATCACCAAAGCTTTCGATACGATCAGCCACGCCTATCTCGCAGTCAGCAACTGGGTGAGTTGCCTTCCTGGGTGATCGAAACTACGGAACTAAATACAACGGATGGTCGCAGCTTTCACTTGTGTAAACGCCAGCATTGTCCACGGGCGATATCAAAATTCAAAACAGTCCACCGTCACAATCGAATGGTTAAATACGCTGATGATTCAAATTTATTAATACCATCCTCAAAAGAGACACGATCACGTCGATCAGGACAGAACTGGAACATACATGTACATTAGGGTGGAGTGAAAGTCTAGAAAAAATATTATTTTCAGTAAACGTTTTCTAATAGTGATGAAAAGTTGTCAGTATGTTAGAGTAAGTAGTGTCCAAAATATTTTTGATTTTGCCTTTTGTCTTCTGCCCTCTACCGGCGAGGCAAGTTTACAATATAAATTCTGTGGGAAACGTCCATGTAGTGCATTGATTTTTCTTGAACTAAATATTGTTAGTGAGGTGGCTTAGTGAAATTATCGTTACCTGGCGGATAAAAGCACCAAATTTGGCATGAAGATCCGTCAGGGTCTACTAATTAATGTTAAAGTAGGAGCCCTCTGAAATTAATAAGCATTCTTATGTAAAACACCAAAAATCAAGGTCAAAAGGTCAAACTCAAGGGAAAAGGCCACAACTCAGCTAAATATTATTCTATTTGGGTGATTCTTTTACCTATTTGATTGGACCAATAAGGGCTGCATCAGAGGAGACATAGAACTAGAAGGCTAACATAATCCAAGGTCATTTCAAGGTCAAAATGTCAAAATTAAGAGAAAATTGGCAATAGCTAGGCCAAATTTTGCTTGATCTGGATGATTCTGAGTTATGTCGAGCGGTGGCAAAGTCATGAAATACACGTTCAAATCAGAATCCAATGAAGTGCTGCAATTTTAAATATTTCCAGGGACTGTGCTTTAATTCACTTACTCTTTCAGATCACGCGTGCATCTAGTTCTTGCCGCCCCATCTCCATTCTCAGCCTCTCCATTAGTCCCCGGAACCGCCGCCATCCGCCGCCGCCGCCAGTCGCTAAGCCCTCAAGTCGAAGTCAGTCGCTAAGGCTATCGACTGGACCAAGTCACCGCCGCCGCCGCCGCTAAGCCCTCAAGTCGAAGTCAGTCGCTAAGCCATCGACTGCTATCGACTTTGTCCACTTTATATATCAGCAGTTATTTATTTACTACCTTACTGCCTACCTAGTACTACTTACTTACTTTACTAGATATACACTAACTTCCAAGGAATCCATATTTAGACTTACTATCAACCATAGAAGCCTAAGATACGTCGATGCTATCAACAGTCAGATTTTTCTGTCACGTTATCTAACGTGGCGCACTTCTTTAATTGAAAATGGCGTCTCTTCGAAGCAAACGTTGCGTTGAAAATACGCTGGTTTCAGTGTCTTTAAACGGCCGGTACAACTAAAGATGATGCCGGAAAAATTGATAATATGTTTGTGAAATTAGGGAAATAGGCGTCCATTTGCCCTTTCGAGAGAAATCCGGTGTTTGGGCCCATTTTGGCGAACTACTGGTAAGTCTGGGTGAGACACCACCTATAGTGTCGTTCTACTATTGTCGTGTACCATGTAAGTCTAGTAAGTAAGTCTACTGTAACACTCTTTATTGTCTAAACACCAATTATACACTATGTAAGCTACACAGAGCTCGTGACTCCACCACACGCACCGACTGGTGATAATTGCCGGAACTGTCCTTAAATACTCCCACGATGACGACGATGGCAGCCTAGCCCGGCCAGCCGCACATGCATGCACCAGCTCCTCCCACGATGACACTACATGGTCAGTCACAATAAAAAACCCGAGCCGCGGGTTTTCGTGCAACCCAGGTGCGTGTGGAGAACCAACAAATAATCAAGCGCGATAACAGTAAAACAATGAAAGTTCAAATCAACTAGTAAACAACAATCAAACCGCAATAACATCGTACGTCTCAACCAGCATAATCCATAATGTTGATAAACACAAGAAAGCTAACATGACATCAGTAAATAATGTACTCAAACGCGAAACTAAACGATAACAATAAAGTTCGGTTAGCAATCACAACCAAAACTAAAGAAATAATGTAACCATTATTGTAAAGCGAGTGGAACATTAAACTCCGAACTAGAAATGTAAAGTTTAACAGAATAACGCTTTGTCGGTCCAATAATGTTCTCCAGTCGTCTAGCTGCACAGCAAGTAATGGGTAGCGACTGCGGCAACAAAATACGAATTTGTGACGGTTTATGTAAAACTGTAATGTGCCACTGAAACCGTAATTTACGTCCCAAACAACGACGCGAGAGACTAATGTGAGAAATTGCATTTACAGCGACGATGTCATAATCATTCAAAGCATATCGCAGCTCGTACCAGGGAATCACAACCGTGTCTTCTGTGTTTAATATGTGCATAGTTAAACGAACCGGCTTAGCAGTCGACGATTTCCCACAGTAGCAGAATTTCCGAACAATCCCACTTAAAAATATGAACAAAAGAAACGTGATCACCGTAATCTGGAACCAAGGGAACTCTGCATAACCCAATGAAACCGTGGAACTGGATGTGGTAACAGTTGGTGACCGTGAAAAAATCCAAACCGGTGGAATAGAATTAGCTTGTACGACCTGTGGTAGCGCCAATACAATAGCCGACAATCGATGCACCCTAATCACCAAATAAATAGTTACTATAGTAAGCAGAGTAATCAGAACGGATCCAACAGGTATAATAAAAGATTGTGAAGTAGAGTACCATGGAGAATCCGTATTACCTAACATGTCAAGTTGATCTCGAAATATGTCTGCCTTTGACTTAAATATAACCTGCCCGTCCTTGACAGACTGCATAGCTCTAGCAAATTCTTCAGTCAACTGTTCATCAGCCGCCGTGGATGCATTTGAATGAGTTAAAAAAATAGGTAACTGTAGTGTAATTTGTTCAGCCACTGTAGCATCAGCCTTCAATGTAGCCCAGTC
>JACEVL010003574.1:5000-12756 GCA_020284085.1 Aporrectodea caliginosa
CTATCAATGACATTATACATCGCTCCCTTTCGAAGGCTGGAATTCCATCAATAAAGGAACCACCAGGTCTACTTCGCACGGACGGCAGAAGACCAGACGGCCTAACAATGATCCCATGGCGCGCGGGTCGCCATCTGGTGTGGGACGCGACGGTTGTAGATACCCTTGCACCATCATACATCCAGGCCACGGCAGCGACGGCGGGCGCGGCAGCCGAGATCGCCACGGACAGGAAAATGACCAAGTACAATGCACTTTTGAACACGCACTTTTTCGTGCCTCTTGCTCTCGAGACCTTAGGTCCAATTAACACCACTGGCCAAAACTTTATATCAGATCTAGGTCGTAGTCTGACGCTGTCCACAGGAGACACCAGAGAAACCTGCTTCTTGCTGCAGCGTCTCTCTATAACTGTCCAGCGGTTCAACTCGGTGGCTTTCCGCGGCACTTTAGCGGAGCCAGACCTAAGGGAGATGTGACACAAACGGCATTTATGACGTTAATTTCAGACGACAGGTTGTCTATTGATGTATTGATGTTGATTGATTGAGAGAATAAATATTGTTGAATAATAATAATAATAATAATAATAATAATAATAATAATAATAATAATAATAATAATAATAATAATAATAATAATAATAATAATCTTTTTCTTTATTAAGCGCCTGACAAACGCACTGCGCTGTACATTTACATGTTATGCAATTGAAAGCTTAACTACTAACAGAACAGACAGCCTGCAATACAACAGCGCTAATAGCAGCCTACAAAGCATAAATTATCCGCCCTACGGGGCTCGAACTCGGTACCTCTCGCTCTCCACGCCAGATGTTATCCAATGCGCTATCGGGCATTGTTTGACAACATTCTAAAGGTATGCTATGCCATAGGGACACAGACAGATAGAAACAAAGACACAGAAACAAACAGAGAAAGAGAAAGAGAAAGACAGAGAGAGAGTCGTCAACAATCCAGGCAACTATAAGATGTCGTCAAACTCTCAGTAATAATAACAATAGTAAAATATTTGTACACACCTCTAAATCGCTATTATACTATGGTATATAAACTGAATTTGTTAATCGGATCAGGTACATGATACCATAGTATAGGTGTCAAAAGCAAATGAAAGTATATGGAAGAAAGTTTTATCAAAATGAACTGAAACACAGTAATAAAGTTTAATGACGTCAACGGGACTCGGGCCTCCTTCTGACTACCCTTTGGACATCATCTCTGACTCGACACAGCGCTCGTGAATAAGGTAATGCCCCGCTACAAAGACACTGGAAAGAAACCGCAGAATTATTATTATTTCGCAGGGAAACGTTTATCCTTGGAACTGAAACGCCAAAGTTTTCACAAGTATGAATTTAATGCAGGATTATTGAATTAATTCAATTTAATTCTGCAGAATTAATACAGCCACATTTGTTCCCCGTGTTAGGACCACAATGGCTCAATCCAGATCCTTTGTGTCCATAGGTCCCTCTCTATGCAATAGACTTACTCCTTCTCTACGCTCTGCAATACTCTCTGGTAGTATCTCTTCCTCTTTCTCTCACCTTAAAACCAGTGTGATTCTCCTTACAGATTTTATTTTAGTTATAGTTACAGTTATAGTTAATGGTTTTTATTTTAGTTATAGTTATAGTTATAGTTAGTATTATTTTTTAGTTATAGTTATAGTTATAGTTAATGGATTTTTATTTTAGTTAATTTTAGTTACTACTTAGTTACAATAATTAAGGCTATAAGCAAAATTGTGCGTATTAACACGCTGCTTCACAATTTGCTCAGAGCCTTGAAAGCCTTTGAAGCATGGGTGAATTCAGCTTCATGAATACACGACTTTCCAAAGTAACTGACAAATTGCATAATAAAAATATCGCATTTTTCCTTCTCATTTATGTCGAATCGTCCATATTGCACTTCCTATTTTTATTTGTTGTATTAACGAAAATGAAGATGAATTTTCGTTATTGTTATTTTCGTTATAGTTATAGTTATAGTTAATGAGATTTTTTAGTTATCGTTATAGTTATCGTTAACGAAATCATTTTATTTTCGTTAACGAACATTTTCGTTATCGTTATCGTTAACGAGAAACACACTGCTTAAAACCTTCCTTTTCTCTCGGAGTACCTCGCACTGTGAGCGCTTCTGGAAGGCTTATGCTATGAGAAGCGCTTTATAAAATGATCAAATACAATACAATACAATAATTGTTATGTAAATATAAGGCAGTGCAATGAAGATAATTCTGTAAATGTTCAATGGTTATGCAGCAAGTTCTATAGCGCAAGTGTCTAATACACAAGGCATCAACCGATGACGTTAAAACAAAGTAACCTAGAGAACAAGTATTCCAGAATAGGGTGAATATCTTAAACAACTTGTGTAGACATTTAATTAAACTGTCTTCACGCCTCAGATTTTCACTTCGTATTTGTTTATAAATCCAGATACTTGGCTACATATAAATGGCTAACATAACAAGCATTCCATCAATGCACTGAAGCGTTGTAACCGCGTCTGTCTGGAAAGTATTTTAAATGTAGACGTTTTTCTACCGATTCTGTTCATTTTTCAATGAATTGAGCGGTTAAGAAGATCTTTCACCACCGCAACCCGCTTTAACCCTAGGGCTACCAAGCTTTTTTGTAACACGGACTACCAAGGATTTCGTGTTTGGTTTCACATATCATAACTTGTAATATAGCAATGGATTCAGCATTCATTTCTGCACAGAATGGTATATTTAGTTGTACATTATGTGAATGCAACTCGAAATTACATCACTTTTAACAACGGAACCCATTAATTAGCAATATTGTATATTATTGCGTACATTTTGTACTTTTGGATAAACAAATATAAGATTATGTGTGTTTTGAAACTAATCCATGTATAAAAGATACACAAAATCATCCCTACACATGTTTATATAGTATAAATGTACATCCATACATATATATCCATACATATATATATATATCGGTTTACGTTGTAATGCTGTATTCAGCGATTTTCACACAGATTACGCGTATTATTATTTATTTTGATAACTTCCGGTATTCAAAAGACAAAGATGTAGGTATGCAAATGAAGCCCTTCATTCCCTCTAAAGAATGGTATCTTTGTTTCTCTTCCAGGAAGACAAATGAATATGCTACAGACAAAAACTAAGGGGGAGTCCTTCCATTCAGCCATTTTCACGCATATTACGCGTATTATTATTTATTTTGAGCACTTCCGGTTATCACAGGTCAACTCAGTGACCATAGAAATGTAGCCCCACACTCCCTCTATAGAATGGTATAATTTGTGTCTCTTAATATTAAATGACCGATAAGATATAGTCGAAAAATCTAGGGGGTGGTATCCACCCCCCTGGTACCTCGGGTATATTGGCTATAACTTTTGAACGGTGTGAGATATCATCTCACATTTTACCTCAAAACGTGTGTAAATGAACCCCTACAGCTACCTAAAAGGTCAAATTTTTATTCCATACGGAAAAAAGTTTGAAATGAATAAAACCTAGGGGGGTGGCAACCACCCCTTCCCTTGGTAGCCCGAGGGTTAATGAATGCCACGCTATTTAACCCTCCGAGGACTGAACTTTTTGTAGTCATTCTAGTACTATGAGGGGGGTCTAGCAGACCCCTAGGTCTATTGTACTGTTTTGCATTGACTATCCAATTTTTTAATTGTTGTAACTTAAAATTAAAACAAGGAGACACTGCAGACACTTGTATATGTGTAACATAACAATAAAACTAATTACAAATACTCGGGTATGCGAAGTATTCACATACATGTGAATTTATCAGTTATGTAGCCTATCATTTTCAGTGGTACATTGTAGATAAACAAAACATGTAACAATGTAGTTTCATATATATCGCGTCTTAGCAGTAGCATATTATTCGGACAGAGTGATAAGTGCTATATAGATGTCCTTTTGGTCGTAATTACCTACAGTGCTGGTCAGCCTACTGGTCATTTTCCGTGGCACAATTGCAACAGCGACGAGACATCTTAGGGTTAGGGTTAGGTTACCCTAACCCTAACCCTAACCCTAACCCTAACCCTAACCCTAACCCTAACCCTAACCCTAACCATTGTCTTCCTGTTCTCGATTTATAGCCATTTGCCGCATCTCCCGAAAACGACTGCTCATCATCAGAACTGCTGGTTGGAGACGACTGTTCTTCATGCAAACTGCACCGGTCTTCACATTCTAATGCAGAATTCGTCGAATTCTCACTGTTACGATCCAGATCTTTTGCAGTAGCAGCCTCAGGTTCGACATCGGAGTAATCGTCACTGTCGTCTGTATTGTCACTCATATGACCATCATCTTCATCATCAACGATCATTTTAGTAGCCTCAGCTAGCGAAAATCTACGTCTAGAAGTCATTATCTAAGTTTGTTTACGTATATCCTTCACGAAATAATACTGTAATGCTTATACTTTATCAAAAAATAACACCAAATCATTTGCTGCACATTGCAACCGCATGTGTTTTTAGCCTTATTTCTGGGTTATGTTGTTTACATGCCGTTTCCATGGTAACCAGTATGAGAAACCAATTGCATTTTTATTACTTTAGCGCATTACTGGGCGAGCAACAAAGTCATAAAATATCACAACCAAACTCAATCGGATACTGAGTGAAATACTAAAAAAACCGGCCCGGGGTCTACTAGACACCCCTCATAGGCGTACGAGGGTTAAGGTACCTGTGTATACCATAGGGCCTCTGCTATAATTGTAGATTTCTCTTTCTTTAGAGACATCTTGTTGGTGCCATCACCGTTGACGCCGACCTCAATCTACACCAGTAGCATTCTCCTAGTGTCATTGGCAAATTTACGCCGTTGATGTTTATATTGCATCGATACTAGCCGTTATAAAGGTGTTTAAACAAAGCATTGTATTATCCAGTGAGATCCTTGACCACTGCTGCCAATTTGAATGGGTGCCACTACATTCAAGGTCCTCGTTTAGGGACCGTGCTAGAGGGATTGTATGGCCTAGGCCCTTCTCTATTATCAATGAATTCCTCGGGTGAGATCCTTTACCATCAATAGGCACCACGCTGTATAAACTCGACCGCATGGCATCGAGCCTGCATGGTAATTTGTCAATGAACAGTTTAACGACACTGTGTGATTACAAAGATTATCAGTGTCGCCCTCCTCGTTCATCTAGGTTTATGACTGGCACTATGGCACGACCGTGCAATGTCGGAGTTCTTGCGTACGGACCGAGCTATAGTCGAATTTTCTTTCTTTAGCGACCTGTTGTGTCCGCCCAGGACGTTGAAGTCTACCCTACAATTTTCTATTACTCATCGCGTCGATTGTCTATATGGGCGGTTATATATTACATACGTAGTAACCTTTTAAAGGTGTTTAAGAAGAGCATTGCATCAAAGAAGAGCATTGCATCATCCAAAATGCCAGTCTATTACTGGATGGATGAATGGATGGATGGAATTGATGGATGAATGGATGGGATGTATGAATGGATAGGTGGATGTATGGATGGGGATGGATGGATGAATAGACAGATGGACGGACGGAAAGACAGATGGATGGATGGATGCCTGGCCGTATTTCTGACGGCTTAATACCTGGCTGAATGTATTAATGGCGGACCTAAATTGCGCTTATACGTAGCATAATCGTAATCGTAATCGTAAATTTATATAGGGCCACTTATATTGAAACTCCCCAGTGGCGCTCCCGACCTGATAACACAAAGCCACAATCGAAAAGAATGGATTTCAAGAATGGTTTTCAAACGCCTGTGGCAGAAAAGGGACAAAGACAGACCAAGAAGTTAATTACGGAGGTTGCTAGGCAACCTGCTCCAGAAGGAAGGACTGACCACAGCAAAACTTCTATGGAGTACTGTGGAAGTTGGGGCCATAGGGATAACCTCTGTTCGTAACCTGGGTGTCACACTTGATAGCTCTTTCTCCTTCTCCGACCACATTACTAATCTCACTCTCTCCTGCTATAATCATCTCCGACGATCAGTTTCTTCTTTGGTTTTACCTCAATAGTTTATGCCTTTATTTGCTCTCGCATTGACTATTGTCATTCCATCTTTGTTGGCCTCCCTAAAGTGCGCCTCTCTCCTCTGCAATCGGTTCTTAATGCAGCTGCCAGACTTATTGCCCGTCTGCCCCAGTGTCTATTGCACAAGTTGCATCATCAACCGATGGCGTAAAGTAAAGTAACCTATACAAACTAATCTAAAAATAGATCGCTATTGTAAGCAATATGTGTAAAGAAGACATCGTCTGAATTACTACCACCAATACCACAACCACAACCTGTATCACCACCCACCATCAACGCTTCTAGCTTTTCAATTCTATGCATGTATGTAAGTATGTATACTAGAATAACTAAATACTAGATACTTAATATAGCGCCTTTTAAGTACCTCACAAAAGCGCTGCACACGTGACATAACAACAAGTACTCCATCAATACACCGCAGCTTTGTTACAGCGTTTGTCTATAAAAGTATTAAGAAGTGTAAATGTAGGCGTTTTTCTAGGGCGACCATGTGATCTCGACCTTCTTTATTGCTCCAGTTGATCGGGTTAGATCCTTCACCACTGTGAATTGTGATTTAATAGGGCCTACTATATCCGATGTTCCCGCAGTGCGTATGCAGGCGGTTCAATAAAGCACGTACTTATTTACTTACTTACTTTACACTGCTGCACCTTTGAATGGGTGCCACGCCATTTAAGATCGTCGGCTTGCAACTTGCACTAAGGTACGGACGTGCAATGGTGGAGTTGTCGCGTACGGACCGTGCTTTAGTAGACTTTTCTTTCTTTAGTGACATGCTTCTTGTGGCTGCCAGTGCCGTTGACGTCGAATTTACGGTTTAGGTGTTGCATCAAACACGCTTTGATAATGTGCCCATTGTGTGTGTGTGTCCACAGTTTAACGACAGCTTATGACAACATAGGCCGTTGCCGCCGACAAAGATTATTTTATGGCATAGTACAGCTGTGTGCCCATTGTTTAATGGTTGATGAATATATTGCATCTGTAGAAACCGTTTCAAAGGTGTTTAAGTAAAGCATTACATAATCCAATGTGCCAGTCTATAATTGGTCAACGCATACCTGAAATGAACGGCAACTTGGTAAGATAAAGATCAACTGAAACTCCGTCACTACTCGTAGCGACGGAGTGGGAGTGCCAGCCAAACCCTTGACAAAGGAGGAGGGCGATGCCAATCATCTTTGTTATGACACAGTGTCCATTGTCCTTAAACATTATTTAACGAACCGACCAAGATCAACGGCATTGATGCCCACAAGATGTTGGGAAACGTTGAAAGATCAGTGTCCACTTAAATACCTTCAAATCGTTTGTAACAGGCGCTACATGTCGAATTTTGCGCGCAATCGTTAGTGTGACAAAGGCTATTAATTTAACAGGAATTATAGGAATAATAATTATTATAGTGGAGACGTGAGACCTATGCTAGTAAAGCGCTGCTAGTGAACCGCTCATGAGTGAACGTTCATAGAGGAAAACTTTACGGATTTTATGGGTTAATTTGTGGAATTGCCTCTATCGAAAGAATTTCTTTGTACAAATAAATATTCCGAAATGCGAATCGACAGTCTTAACCTGACTGCAGTTGTGTTCCAGATATTATTTCGGTTTCTTCACGCCTTTCCGTTGGAAATTATCTGACTTA
>JACEVL010003575.1:0-15262 GCA_020284085.1 Aporrectodea caliginosa
TTTGACACTTCATTATTTTGTTATTATAGCTTACCTCTGACCTGATATATACATATTTTTGTGTTTTGGCGGCCATATTGACGCCATCTTGAATAGCAGCATTCGGACACTATTGCCACTATGATAAATCGATTCCTTGACCTTGAAAATATTATATTCGACACTTCATATGCTATTGTAGCTTACCTCTGACCTGATATATACATATTTGTGTGTGTTGGCGGCCATATTGGACGCCATCTTGATTAGTAGCATTCGGACACTATTGCCACTACGATAAATCGATTCCTTGACCTTGATAATGTTAAATTTGATACTTCGCTTTTGTTTTTGTAGCTTACCTAATGACCTGATATATACTGTTTTCTGTGTTGGCGCCATTATTGGCCGCCATCTTGGTTAAAATGCATTTTGAGGGGTGACCCCGTGGTCGGATCGCGTGTCTCCTACCCCTAAATCATTACCATATGACCAAACCTAAGTACACAAAAAGTTTGGTGCTTTTGTCCAGTCGGTCCCCATCCGCTTAAATTTTCGGTCTAACAGCCCTCACTATTAGTATGACTTATTACTTACTACTATTACTACTACTACTACTACTACTACTACTACTACTACTACTAATACTACTACTACTACTACTACTACTACTACATACTATTACTACTACTACTACTACTACTAATACTACTACTACTACTAATACTACTACTACTACTACTACTACTACTACTACTACTACTACTACTACTACTACTACTACTACTACTACTACTACTACTACTACTACTACTACTACTACTACTACTATTATTACTATTATTATCATTATCATTATCATTATCATTATTATTATTATTATTATTATTATTATTATTATTATTATTATTATTATTATTAAACTGTCAATTATAGCCAATTTCCAAGGATCCTGAGTGGCCGAGTTGGTTGGTGCCCGCTGGCGCGTCGGCGCCCTGGCCTCGCTTCCCCGGTCGGGTCGGATTATCAGAGATTAATTCTCGGATCTTTACTGCGGGTGGCTCGGTCGCATTATAAACGTGGAGTACAATACAACACACAATACAACACATCACAATACAACTGGGGCGCGGTGGTATAGGGGTATGTTCGGTGCCTTGCAGCTGGAGGGTTGCGGGTTCGAATCCACCTCAAAGCCGCCGCGTAGGGGACCCTGGGCAAGTCCTTTCACTCGCAATTGCTCATGCGCTTCGGCGTGAAACTTCGAATCAGCGTTCGCGCAGTAGTCGGGAGCGCCTCTGAATGGGGAAATCTGGTTGGGGCGCTTATAACAAGTGTTCAAATACAATACAATACAATACAATACAATTATAGCGCGCCTAAACGAGATAAGGAATCTTGCACAAAGGCGCGTAGCAGAAAAATCAATAATAGAAAATCTTAAAGAAATAAGTTAAATGATTAGTTTTGAAAAGTAATGTTGAGTATTTAGGGATGAAGTCCGGAAGTTTGTTCCATTCAGCCGGGCCGGCCAAAGCAAAAGTTCTGCTACCAGGTTTTTAAAGTGATCGCGTGACAACAAAATCACCTTGGGATGATGAATGTAGAGTTGTTGACCTCGTCTGGATTGAAGAGAGGAACAGAGTGCGACAAGTGAAGAAAGGAATGAAGGAGAGGAGTTTGTTTAGACACGGTGCGTTAGAAGACAGATTTTGAAGATGATGCGAGCTTGTATGGGAAGCCAATATAGTTCACGTCTGTTGGGGGGTAAAGTGACCCCGTGGATTTAGGTTCTTGATAAGCTTTGCAACGTAATGGATAACAGTAATAATAGGTTGAAGGGTAGATATATAGGAAGACCATAGAAGACTGAGTTTCAGTAGTCAATTCTAGAAATTACTAAGATGCAGAGACATTAGGGTATGAAGACATTTTCCGTTAAGGCGATTTTTTTAACTTGCCGTATACTTCTGAGATGAAAAAAAACAGGATTTGGTTATAGAAGAGATTTGAGTTTTCATAGAATTATCGAGGAGGGCACTAAGGTCTCGGACAACATCAGCTGCATGGTTTGATGGAACAATTTGTGCCGAGATTGAGGACAGTGTGAAGTAAGTGTGACTTGGGCATCGGATATCGTAAATCCAGACAAGTTCTGTCTCGGCGGCATTAAGTTTAAGGCGCATACAGTAGATGCTCACCATGATTGGATTTCGGTGAAACAGGTTACTACGCGAAACATTGCATTATCAATGTCTTTGCCGGAAAGTTGAATATCGAGTTGTGTGTCTTCACTCTTCAGGTGTATAAGCATGCCGTGTCTGTTGCAATATCAACAAGGTTAGAGGCATAAACGATGAACAGGAGGGGCCAAGTATGGAGCCATGAGGGACATCAAAGAGGATTATTGAACTACTTAGAAGTTTTATGGCCAAGGAGCACAGATGCGATCGGTGTGTCAAAAAATAGCAATCCAGAGAAGGGCGGAGGTCATAATACGAAATTGAGATTAAAGCACTTCAAGGAGAATGGAGTGGTCGACACGGTCAAAAGCAGCACTGAAATTCAATAATAAGAGAGCAGTGATGAAACCAAAGTCAGGTGCCGTAATTGTAACATTATAAACTTTAAAGACGGCCGTTTCAGTGAAGTGGAGGCGGGGGCAAGCAGACTGAACAAGAGGAAGTAAGGAGTTGATTCAACGTGATTAGAAAGCTGTGGTGGCATTTATACAAGGTTGGTGATAAAATATAGATTGGAGATTGGGCGGTAGTTACATGTAGATTGTAGAAGGATCCGAAGGGTCAAGTCTTAATTTTTTTATATGAGGCAGGATAATTGCACGCTTGTGGGAAGTAGGTATTCTAGGTAAGGTAGCTGTAATGAGTGAGCAGTTTATGGGTAGGATTAAGATAGGGTAAAAATATATCGAAAGGATTTAATTATCCAGAGTGAAGAGGAGTCTGGCTCACAGAGCTTGGTTGAAAGGTCACCAACTTCAGGCAGAGTGATCTCATCAAAAGCACAAAGACCAGGAAAACTTAGTTGGTAAGGATTTAAGCTAGGTGGAGGCGTTCTTGGTAGAATAGCGAATAGCTTCAGTTTTATATACAACGTGATCAAGAAGCTGATCAGGTTAGAGTGGGCATTCAATAGCGGATTGCTGATTTTCAGAGAGCCTCGCCGTCTTTCTCTGCTTCTTAATCTGATGTCGTAGGTAAAATGAGCGCTTGCGCTGAAAAAGTTTCCTTTGTTTACGTGTTTGTAGTTTCAGTAGATTTAATAAATGAGTGTCTTTTGGAGAGGTTTAGGCTACTCTTTTATTCAAGGTGGCGAGTTTTCCGATTTAATTAGGCACAGTTCGAATCGAACTATGGACAGTCAATTTTCTGACCGATGGTATTTTACGAAGAAAAGCATGGATGTTGAGAAGCTCTTCCATCGTACAGTCGTAGAGGGTGAATAGAGTGCAGTCACTAGCGTAGTATCTATAGGATTCAGGTGGTTCTCCTAACGTTCGACATCACCTGGATATCCTTCCTTATCTTAATTTTCCGAGAATGATACACTACATGACTACAACATGTGCATATAACGCAACTATCGTTTTGAGGTCTGCTGGACTAATGTCAGACATTTTCACTTAGAGTCAAATGCCCGCTATTATTATGGAAATCCATTGATCCCTACATTCGTGCATCATGTCCGTTACATGCAGTTAAGTTCTCTTACAAGTAATTTTTTAATTGACCAATATTAATAACATATAAATTATACTATATATAGTACTGTATCAATATGCTTCAATTGTAGTTCATCTAATTGAATAATGCCGTCTCATAATTTACGGGATGACTGGACAATAGGGTGGAGTGAAAAAAGCGAAAATCAGAAATTCAAAAGTAATAGCAACCAAAAGTTGCCTTATGGTATGGGGTAAAAAATGTCGAAAAAGTTTTTAAAAATATTAATGTCTTCCGCCCCCACCAGAGGGCCAAAGTTACGAAAAGTAGCATTTTTTCGAGAAAATTGCAGGTTTTCTTGTAAAATATTTTAATTGAAAACTAATGAATTGTCATTCAATATACCATTGGATAGAGTTCTTAATACTGAATTAAATGGTGTATTAATTTTCAGAATATGCCCATATTTGTAGAAGTTATTAACTTTTTACCATTTCCTATGGTTCGCGACATGTCGCTAAGTCTGAAAACGGTTAAACACTAATAACTTTTTTTATCTTTGAAGATATTTCAACCCACAGTATGTCATTCAATTCATCTCTGAACGCCCTTTCTAAGGGTACATTGTGATGCGGGATTGTTTAACAGTACTCATTTGTTTTATATTTGTTTTATAGTTTTTTTGCAATTTTTCATTGATTCTGTTGTCATTTCAGCTGAATGAGCACTTTGTCCGATGAATTGAGCGCTAAGAACATTCCATTTTGATCGTGAATAATTGCGAAATGCTAAAGCTACAATGCCTACTGCCCTACTCGTTCTAAAACATTGTTTTAGAAGTTCGGGCACAGACAGGGACTAATGCAGACTGTTCAACCCCCATGTGAGAAATGTATCTCTGTTGAACTGGTCCACTACCTTGATCTTCACTCTCTATCCTCCTCTTCAGTCTGGATTTATAAAATTCCACTCGACAGAATCTCTTATGGTGAGACTTCTAAGTTCTAGTAGATATACTTTATGATGTGGACCGTAGCCATGTAATTCTACTCACCCTTTTATGACATCAGTGCCGCTTTTGACAGTGTTGATCACACCATCCTCTTAGACATGCTCTCTAGGTCGTCTGGGATTGTTGAATCTGCACTTCTGTGGTACCATTCATTCCTAAAATTCATGGTCCTGCCGTCACAGCCGCTGCTATGGTTGAACGTACTCTAGAGGCTTCAGCTGCTGTTGATCGATGGTTATCCGCTAATCGTCTTTATCTAAACCAAGACAAGACCCAGTACATTTAGCTAAGTAGCCGTGCCAAGCTTGTCAAGATTGACTGAAGTACAATAGGCCTTGAGATAGTGACAGAGAGAGGACAGGATCGAGAATTAATCCAAGATCACGAGTCATTAGCACATTGGTGGAAGAAACATTGAGTGGACCAAGAACCCCGGCTAGATCCGAGGTATACAAGATAAACAGAAGGGGAACAATGACAGAGCCCTGAGGTAGGCCATAAGATAAGTGGACACAGGGAGAACGGATAGGACCGACAACTACAGAAACAGTGCGATCCGTGAGGAATGAAAGGAACCAAAGAAGAGCATAGTCAACAATCCCAGACGACCTAGACAGCATGTCTAAAAGGATGGTCTGATCAACACTGTCAAAAGCGGCACTGATGTCATAAAAGGGAGAGTAGAATGATATGGCTACGGTCCACATCATGAAGTATATCTGCTAGAAGACTCACCATAAGAGATTCAGTCGAGTGGAATTTCCTAAAGCCATACTAAAGAGGAGGCATTAGAGAGTGAAGATCAAGGTAGTGGACCAGTTCAACAGAGACACATTTCTCATAATGGGGGATAGAACAGTCTGCCGTAGTTCCTGTCTGCGTCCGAACTTTGAAAACAATGTTTTAGAACGAGTAGGCATTGTAGCTTTTATGCTTTAACATTTCGCAATTATTCACGATCAAAATGGAATGTTCTTAAAGCTCAATTCATCGGACAAAGTGCGCATTCAGCTGAAATGACAACAGAATCAATGAAAAATTGCAAAATAACTGTAAAAAATATAAATCAAATTTGTACGGTTAAACAATCCCACATCACAATGTACCCTTAGAAAGGCGATTCAGAGCTGAATCGAATCCCATACTGTGGGTTGAAATATCTCAAAGGATAAAAAGTTATTAGTGTTTAACCGTTTTCAGACTTAGCGACATGTCGCGAACCATAGGAAATGGTAAAAAGTTAATAACTTCTACAAATATGGGCATATTCTGAAAATTAATACACCGTTTAATTCAGTATTAAGAACTCTATCCAACGGTATATTGAATGACATTTAATTAGTTTTCAATTAAAATATTTTACAAGAAAATCGGCAATTTTCTCGAGAAAATGCTATTTTTCGTAACTTTGGCCCTCTGGTGGGGGCGGAAGACATTAATATTTTAAAAACTTTTTCGACATTTTTGACCCCATACCATAAGGCAACTTTTGGTTGCTATTACATTTTGAATTTCTGATTTTCGCTTTTTTCACTCCACCCTACTGGACAAGCTGTATCAGCGTCTTCTCTTCGTGAATCGATTCTTACATCAGTATCAAATTAGTAATTTCAAGCAATTTAATTAAGTTGGTTGCTATCTCTTTTTTCTTGCTACTATTGTAATTATTAATAATATAAACGCACAGAAATCTCTGCGCGCGCGTGTGTGACTATATCTGTGCGTGCTGTTACGGTCTTTGCCTGTTAAGCTGTTTCGCCATGGACAATATGGCTTACGTCATTCTATGTCGTCATAGCAACGCGAGATAATGCACAGGACGACATGTGGAATTGTGGATCCTTCTTCGTGTCTATAAGGAATGGGGAAGGGAAGGGAAGGAGGAGGGAAGGGAGGGAGGGGGAATGGGAAGGGCAAGGGAGGGAGGGACGGAGGGAAAGGGAGGGAGGGAGGGACGAGGGAGGGACGGAGGAAGGGAGGGAGGAACGGACGGACGGTGGTAGGGGAGAGAGAAGACTTATGTCAATCATAGCATGAGAAGACGCATCTCTTGACATTTTCAAATTGTTTTTAACCGTCTTAGGACGGGCCAACATCTAGTAAACTAATAATTTGTCATGTACTCGATTCAATAAACTCAGACTCGAAAGCAAGGCGCTGGGATGGCTTGACAAAATCAGACAATCAATTGTCAATCTTTAATTGTTAATTGTGAACCTATAGGCCTAATTGTCAATCGTAACCTTGATAGTACCCAGTTGATGGTTACTATCAGGGTCACTATAATACGAAAGGTTACTTATACGAAATCTGTCATCTCGTATTGACAACTTGACTTGCAGGCCACCTTGCCAATACGAGATGACAGATTTCCTATGGAGTGGTGCTGCTATCTTGTTCCCTCTACTTGGCATCAGCTGAGGTCGCTCAAGTTCTCCAGTCCGACATCATTTCTCAATGCCTCACGGGTATGGCCCCTGTTTACTTACGAGATATCTGCTGCTCCACCCTTAGGGTCCAGCGCCATCGTTCTTCCAGCTCTTCTAGGCAGGCTGAGCTTCTTATCTCCCGGTCGCGGAGTTCTATAATGCAGCGCCCGTCTGTTTTCTTTGGCCGAGGTTGAGTCGGGAGCGCTCGTGTGTAAATAACCTTGAAGGGGCGCTATATAAATCTTAGAAATTAAATTAACAAATTTAGCATACTGGAAGTTTTGTCAAGCAGTTGAAAGTCACTTGAAACCCAACTGACCCGGCATATATTGCCGTGACTATTTATTTACTTCATTGGAATGCGTGGATGGCCTGGCATTCTCTTCGTGTGTTCATGCATAGACAATAAGCAGTAATACTGTAATACAACTATGAGTTGGCTTCACTGCCACGTACGCTATCAACTACGCTTAGTACACGATGGAGAGCATGGTATGCGTAAAATTCGCTGCTCGCCAGCTGGATTCACTGAGAATATATCGGATGTAACACACTTCTATTATATACTGGAACTCATGCTCTGCAATGAGGCTGGACTACTCTTCCTTCATCACTCACCGCTCTAATGATCGTTCTTTTAACGAGAATTTGTTGGGACAATCTTGCTCCTCTGTTGTTAGAAGCATACAGCTTTGCCCTATTGTATTCGGCTTTCTTCAGACGCTATGTGTCTATCAAATTTCAAAATGCCCTTGCTTCTCTTAATTTGGAATTTGTACTCCGAAGGAAAAAGATAGCTATAGGGCTCCACCAGACATTTTTCAGCCGTTCTTCCATCAGGGTCATTCATGGTTAAACCGGACTTCACAAAGTCATGCAATAGTCTATGCCTGTGTTTCCCCAAGGGGTCGCAAAGTGAATTCTGGGGTCTCCGCGGTTATGCGAATGCGTGCCAAAAGCAAATGGCGGGCGAATTTCGCCGTCATAACACTTTTTAACTCTGAAAGATGCACTTGGATCTCTAATCACAATTCTTAATCACAATTATTAATCACATAAAATCTGATGCTCTCAACACCCGTCTGTTCAAAGAACTCTGCAAAGACATGAATTCTGATCATAAGGTTCTTCTTTTCTACACTGCTGTACCCTGGTTGTCGAAAGGAAAATGTGTCTTCGAGCTGACAGATGAAATAAAGATGTTCCTGGAAGTGCATCCTGAAACATGACATGGTGACTTTCTTTAATGATGAAGCTTGGAAGAAAAGAGTTGCTCACCTAGCAGACATTTTAGACCAGCAAAAATAAGCTGAACCTCAAACTTAAGAGAAATTAAACACACATGATCCAATTTAAAGTATTCGTATCTAAGCTGCAAAAATGACTTGGCAAAGTAAGTTTTGGAAACATTGCCATGTTTGGAAAACCTCTGCAGTGTGGTAGAGGAGTCTGAAGGAAAACTGTATAGATAAGAAAGTTTAGGAAGAGATTACTGGTCACCTTGAATCCCATGAAAAGGAATTTCAGCGGTACTTCCCTGAGCTTAAAGAAGAAGAAGCTGTGCTCGTATTAAATCCATTCTCTGCTTCCCTTAATGCAGTCAGCATTCCCGATGGAGTATAGGATGAATTCTTGGATATGCGGAACGATTCATGCGTATTTTTTATGAAAAATTACAGACTTGGTTCTGGTGTGCTATATGTACCAGTCTTTTCCAAATGTCATCATGCGTGTCTTTCGAGTTTTACTTGCATGTATTTGCCCCTATATAGGGCCTATCTCTGCGAGAGTGGATTATTAGAGCTTCTTCATATCAAAACCTAGGCAAGAAAGAGGCTGCATTTTGAGCATGACATGAGGTTTGCTTTGACAAACAGCCGCGGATTTTGAAACTGGTTGCCTAGATGCAAGCACAAATCATCGATTGAAATATCAGGTTACACTTTACAGTGCCGATAGAGTAGATCGTTAGAATTATATTCTGAGAAATCGAGTTGTAATGCGTTTTCATTACTCTAGGCCTCTACAAGTCTACATATAGAATTGTAGACCCGAGGCCAGTGTTTCCCAACCTGTGGCTTACTTCCTTATTGCCATATTCAGGGCCTATTATAAGTTCTTTCCTATGCAAACGCAGAGGTCGCAGGTTACTTGGCCATTATAAAAGAGAGTCGGGGCTCGAAATAGATTAGGGAACCGGTGGTCTGGCGAAACAGGCGTGCGGAAGTTTACAGCTAATTCTGAGCATATTCCGAACTAAACCAACACTGCATCTACAGTACCTGATCAATAACCAATGTCGATTCTTTGATGCAGCGGCTGCTCTTTTCAGTATAAAAATGATTCCAAACGTGGTGGCTGTATCCTTAAGCTTACTCATAATCGTATTCTCAAAAGGTCTAAATCGGTACTTAAAAGCAAAGCGCAAATCACTAGCCTATTCGCGCTGTGTCAGAGGTACCAAGTGGAGGTCCCGGTCTGGTTGCCAGGACACAAGGGAAAGGAGGCAGTGCATGGAACTACTAAGGTGTATTCCGTCTGGGACGATAAATATTGGAAGGCTGAAGGATCTTGTCTCTAGTATATTACGGATCTGGGAACAAATCCTTGAAGAGGTAAGACTTTAATTTGGAGCGGATATAGTGTCGTGAGGTAGATGATGGCGGCGATACTGGTGAAGGATACTGACTAATAATATTGTCTCTAGTACATTACTCTCGTGATCTGTCTCTTTAAACAGCTCTTTTCTCCGGCATCTATTCAGATTTAACGTTGGCTATAAACACAGTCAATCAATCAATAAATTACTATTTTATTGGTCCAACAACAAAATTACAGATCCTGTAATTGCATTTAAAGAAACAGAAAAAAGTTCTATAATGGGAACAAAAGGAGGACCTGAAGGGACCTAGGTCCCACTAATTAAGGCTCCTTAATTACAAACTTATTTGGGTGGATGGCGATTGATGTTGCAGTCCTTTGTACTCATCAATAAGCAGTAACTACAATAACAGTCTAACTTAACTAAACTTAACTAGGCAGTATAAATGTTAAAAAGGTGAAATGCAGAATCCAACATTTTTTTATACCTAACTGAGGGTGCAGATAATAAACAATTTATCTTGATCAGCAAAGGTAGATAATAATAATAATAGGGCCTAATAATAATCTTTTCTTTATTAAGCGCCTGACAAACGCACTGCGCTGTACATTTACATGTTATGCAATTGAAATCTTAACTACTAACAGAACAGACAGCTTGCAATACAACGGCGCTAATAGCAGCCTACAAAGCATATCCGCCCAACAGGGGCTCGAACTCGGTACCTCTCGGTCTCTGTGCCAGATGTTATCCAAAGCGCCACGGGCCCCCCCCCAAGAGAGTGGAAGTGCAAGTAAAGGAGAGATTAACAAGGTAAGAAAGTAGGAACCCTATTTTGTTTCTGTGCTCATAATAAGCCATAGGTGCAACTTTTAAAAATAAGTTAAAACTGTAAATAATTCTAAGATATTGTGGTAGATCATTCCAGGTAGCAGGGCCCACCACACTGATAGAAAATTTACGGGTATTTGTGCGAGCAAATGCATTTCTAATTGAAGAACGGTTTCTAAAATTGTAGGCATGGGCGTCCGCAGGAATTTTTTCAGGGGGCGCAAACTTTTCAGTAGTTGTCACAGGGCCTAAATATAGGGCGTTGAAAGCAACTGATCACTCCACGTGCTATGCCGGTGTCACGAAATAGAGTATCCCCCATTACAATTATATCCCCTTAGCGAAATGAAGTATCCGGCCGGATGAATCTGAACGTGAGGGACTATCCCCCTCGTGCAAAAGTATCCCCCATGAGTCGTACGAAATCATCCCCATTCAAAAAGTATCCCCCTGCAACTTAATTACAAATTGTGCTATTTAAGTCAATTTAGAACCATAGTTGGTAAAAACGGTTAAAACTGAAAAAACGAAACACCTCGTCTTTTCAAAAACAACAAATAAAAACGGGAAAACTGGACAAAAGAAACAAGAAATTTGTTTCCTTTGTTACATCTTATTTAATTTTAATCAGCAAACAACCCAACTAAGTAACATTAATCTACAACAATTATTTATTTCTATATGTTTTGTTTAATAAGAAATTGAGAAATTAAAAATATTGAAATCTTTTCTAATTTAAATTGTGAACATAAGTCCACATAGGCTAAGTCCATGCTGACTAACATAAACAAACATAAGTAAAAACTAAACTTTGTGAGTATGGAGTGTAGACTAGCCTACTTTATTGAAACTTGTACATGTACTTAAAATGTTTACTTATGTAATAACTTGATATGGAGTAATATCAGTCAGTTTATCAGTCAGTCGGAGATTACTGTAGGCCATATAAAGACAACATTTCGCATATTTGGATAACTTAGAAAATAGAAATTCAAATAACTTTTATAAATTTTATTTCTGGTACTGTGCTATTTATTTAACAAATGATGACATTAAATAGTCACGTAATTACCTGAATCCTCGAAAGTACGGAGACAACGTAGGCCTAAGGGATTTCAGACTAAATGCAATTAAGACACAGTGTCGTGAAAAGGGACTAAGGTGCTAATTTGGTGACTTGGTAGCTCGAGCTTGATATCGGTCGTTTCGTATCAATAGGTAGGCCTACACCCGCAAAGCCATCGAAGCCATTTGAGACAACGAGCCAACTTCAAGGGTTCTTGCCTCCTGTTTGCTCTTGGAATTTAATTAAGCAGTGCCTCAAAGTTAGTCAATTCGCATAATTAGTTGCATGAAGTTCTTGATGCGATGGAAGTGTCTTAAAGGAGAAAGACAAATATAGGCAGTCACAAACGACAAGTGTACTGATAAGGGACTAAGGAGCTAATTAGGTGACTTGATAGCTCGCGCCTGATATCGGTCGTTTCGTATCTAGAAAAGCCATTGAAGCCATTAGGCCTATATATAGTGAGAGTATACTAGAGATCCTGAGTGGCCGAGTGGGTTGGTGCCTGCTCGCCGCGCTGGCGCCCCGGGTTCGCTTCCCGGTCGGGTCGGTTTATCAGAGATTAATTTCTCGGATCTTTACTGCGGGTGGCTCGGTCGCAATATAAACGTGGAGTACGAGGTTGCTTTTCTGCCTCCGACACTGATCATCTTCGATATGAAAAAGTGTCGTTAAGCAGTAATACAATACAAGTGAAAAGATATAATTATTTAGGCCTATATGCAAAAAGGAAACAAGCTGAATTGAACAACTTTTGCACAAACGTACAGTCAAAGCATCTAACATTAAGAATGAATTTTAAAAGCATGATTAACTAATGAAATGTGGTATGCAATGCTTGTTGTCAGTTCTACACGGTGGTTCAATAAAAAGTAAGCCAAACGCTTAATTGGTCGTTCCCATTTGGTCTTCATTGATCCCGGAGTAAAAATTAACGGAGCCTATTATCGCGAGGTTCTGCTGTCACAACATCTTCAACCTGTTATCAGAAATCTAACCCTAGAAGGCTGTTTTGTTTTTCAACAGGACAGTGCCCCAGTCCACAGAGCCAGAGAACCCATCGAAATGCTAACAAGAGAGACACCACACTTCATTTTTCAACATTATGGCCTCCGAAAGGTTCAGATCTAAATCCTGTCGACTATTATAAAGCGTGGAGCGTTATGCAGAGCGAGTCTACCAGACAGCAATCCATGATGTAAACGATCTGAAGCAAGTGTTGTAGCTTGTTGGAAGTGTACATGGGATGGTCTGGATCAGAGGATAATCGACGATGCTGTTGCCCAATGGCGCCAGCGCCTCCAGGCCTGCGTGCAAGCAGAAGGAGGACATTTTGAACATCTTCTTTAATTAAATAATCAAACCATACTACTGAGAGTTTCTTCACAAAAATATTAAATACTGTTTTCATGTTAGAAGTAATTATATGAAATACAAAGTTTGGCTTACTTTTCATTGAACCACCGTGTATAATCAATACGTCAAAAATTATTCGCCATCATAGAGCAGTTAAGCAGTTGAACTGAATTTATGATCTGAAAGAGCGCATTCGCTTTATGTGGAAAAGTGGCTCAAAGTGAACATTTAAACAAAATGGACTTTTGAACTATAGAGGGCTCACTTAGAGTCACTTGTTTTAAATATTTCTGGCTTTGGATGTTGATTAAAATATATATTCATACATTAAACGCATTAAAAAATAATACCTTATACGGCCTACCTGTGCAATTTCATCCCCCGGGGGATGATTTCACACGATGGGAGATAGAAATGGTTTATCCCCCGGATACTCTATACCGGTGATATTCCATCCGGGGGGATAAATTCATACACCCCCGGATAGTCTTAGGACGGATACTCTATTTCGTGATACCGGCTCCTTCTGCTCTGGCCACCTCTCGATCCTCTGGCACGGATCCCAACATGCGAAACAATTCATAGCCATTCATTGTCAAAAACTATTATGATAATATTAAATTTTATATGACTGAAATCTGACCTTATTCTTGAAATAATAATTGCAATCGTCTGGGTTCTTGTCCAAACTGATTTGTCACTCGAGATCTATCTATGAATTAGTCTTTGTGAGTCAGTCGGGCAGTATCACAGGAACACTTCTGCGTAGGACAATTTCGTAGGAACTGTGATGTTCGACTGGGTTGAGGGTCGGGTCGAAAAACTTGGTAGGAACGGAACAGAAATTTCAGACAACAAAGACGAATTCATAGATAGAGTGACAAATCCGTTTGGACAAGAGCCGAGGGAGCGAGCGTATAACACGTGGAGTGATCGGTTGCTTTTGACACCCTATATATTTAGTAGGCCTAGAAGTTTCAGTTTAACGAACCGTGCGACAACAAAGATCAATAGATTCACATTCCTCCTTCAGCCAGGCTTGGGACTGGTTCCGAAGCTAGCGGGTTATGTTTAAAAAGTCTGGCAGAAACCTGTGTTAGGCCTAGATGGCATCTAATTTCTAAGGGAAGAAGCTGATTACTTTGTCAGAGACTGTGGCACCAGCAAGTGTCAATTATATATGTTTATATATATATATATATATATATATATATATATATATATATATATATATATATATATATATATATATATATATATATATATATATATATATATATATATATATATATATATAACGTCCTGACTACGCGGTTCACCGGCCGGACCTGTTATCTCGGACCGATCGGCTAAACACAACAAAAGAGCCGCTGGTAAAGGGAATACGATACCAATTAGCCGATACGACTGAAAGCATTTCGCCGTCTCGAGGTTGCCAATATGAATTTCCATATTACCAAGAGAGAACTCTATACGTTAAATTTAAAAAATACGCCTAAGCAAAGATATAGCCTAGGTCCAAATTGGGTTAATTTTAAATAATTAATTAGGGAATTTAGTGTTTTTCCGACAATAACATTGAAAATCATGTTGTAGTACTGTAATCACAATTACCAAATAATCAAAATTTCTCTGCAACTACACGCAAAATCCAGGGGGGCGCATAGCCCCTTTGAGCCCTCTCTGCGGACGCCCATGATTGTAGGAATGAATGTCGGTCATTGTCGGATGCAAATGAAAAGAAATTAGAATAAACAGTTGGTAAAGAATTAAAGTTGCATAAATTCATTAATTTGTTAAGGCTATGAATGGTTAATTTGTGATAGTTTTAAGATTCCAAAGTAACTAAACAGTGGGTCAGTGTGTAAGTTGTAGGGGTGACCAGCTATCATGCGAATAATTCTTTTTTGAAGAATTATAATTCGAGTCAATCGATGGTTGTAGTTAGAACTGTTGCAATAGGCCAAGTAAGGAAAAATTAGTGATTAGTATAAGGTTGGTCTGATATTAATTGGTAGCAGATATGATATACGAGATATTATGCCTATGTTTTTTGCCATTTTAGATGCCAACATTTCTATATGGAGTTTTATGGACGTTCCAGGTGATGTTTTGGTCGACATATATACCTAGGAACTTGACAGAGGACACTTGTGGAATTTCAGTATTATCAATTAAAATGTTCTCTGTTTTATGAGGGATAGGCTTTCGATGGGATCTGAATAAGATATAGGGCAGAGTTAGTTTTGGATAAGTTCAGGGATAGTTTATTTGCTTTAAACCAGTCATCTCCTTTAAGGAACT
>JACEVL010003576.1:0-13964 GCA_020284085.1 Aporrectodea caliginosa
GCTAAAGAATTGTGGATCACTGCATGGTACTGGCTACCACAGGAACTTCAGGAAGTAGTACCTGCACCAACCTTGAGCACTTTCAAACAGAAACTGAACATTTGGATGGAACAATAATATAGGCAGCAAAGGCTTATATAACTTACTTAGCCTATTATTAACTGTGACTGTAACAGTAACTATAAGAAACATCACTTGCATACTTGACATAAGGTACAGTAGGTACTGCTCAATACAATGCCCTATATTCAACTTTCAGAAGTTTGATATCATGATCGGTCGTCGGATAAGGTGTTCGATTGGTTTAAGCGCTTGCCTTATATGCAGGGCCTCCTTGAGGCCGATATTACGACCTTGTCTTGGGCAAGTTGTTCACGAACGATTGCCTCTTTCACCAAAAGCAGTAGATATGAAACCTGTTTCGGTGGGTGGCCAAAGATTGAATCCGGTTTCAGCAAATGAATTGTAATCGTCTGCAGAGCGGTTGGCAAAAGTAAACTCGCGTATTGGATTCTGATTAATCACGTGCCGTAGTGTTTGATTTCAGCGTTTAAGCGGGTATGTCTGCCATGAGTTTAGAGCAAGTGGTGGTCATTCAAGATGTAAACATCGTGTCAGAAAAAAAGGATGACTGACTTCGTGTTTTAAGAATTGAAGCAGAGATATGTATGTATGTATGTATGTATGTATGTATGTATGTATGTATGTATGTATGTATGTATGTATGTATGTATGTATGTATGTATGTTTGTATGAGCACTTGTTATAGCGCCCCTTTCTACTCAGAGGCGCTCCTGACTACAGCGCGGACACTGAATTGGACTTGCCCAGGGTCCATGTATATACGCGGCGGCTTGAGGTGGATTCGAATCCGCAACCCTCCGGCTGCAAGGCACCGAACATACCTCTACACCACCGCGCCCACAAGAGTTACTGTTATACTGAGTTAATATTGAGCTTTCTACGTAGACCTATTATTACCTGGTCTTATTCCTACTGAGAAGCAGAGTCAATAAACTCTTACTGTACTTTTATTGTAGAAATCCGGCCAGTTGGTTCATTTCGGTGCTTCGAAGTCAAACACCGAGTACATTATTATTCCGCTGAGCGTCGGTCATGTCAACACGACAAAATATGTCAACGGACGAGTATACGTCACGCTCTTGTTCGTCACGTGCATTACTGATCCTGCTGGTGACTGGATCGCATCTCTTGATGACGTTAAATGCATACGACGCTCTTCCGGAGTCGCGGCATGGATACTCAGGTATGTTTATGGAGGCCTAGACCTCTTGCTGTCTAATTATACCTCTACCGTTGGATTCGAAACATGGGTCAACGCTCTGGGCTTCTTCAGCGTGGGCTTGCCCACTACTGCGTCTACGACTCTACGGAGTTGGTATTACGTTACTGATTGTAGCTGTGCTTATTTTAACTGTTTAACTACTGGAACAAATGTCCCAGTAGTTTTAGGATTTGCCCCAGTAGTTTTAGGATTTGCCCCAGTAGATTTGGTGATTTTATTCCACGTAATACTCTACTTTCCATGTTAGTTTACAACATTAAATCATTAACCTTCTAATTATCTTCATTCGTTTGGTTACCTCATATCATAAATGATTAGTATAAATTAAAATATTTTAAAATTAATCTGTCACTTCTAAGTTCTAAGTTCTAATGAAACTCCGTAGTCAAAAGTGGAAACACTCACCAAGCAAACATTTATTGAATGTAACGTATAGTTGGTCTAATTATTCTCCTATTCCCGTTGGCTGACTACAGGATACATCGTACAAGTGATAGTATTGTGATCGGAGTTAATTATTATGTGACGTGTGTTGTGGGCTTTTGATGACAACGAATATGTTTTATTTTGTTTCATTTGCCTAACTACATTGGAAAATGAAGTTGGTCGTGTTTGCTAAAGTTAAAGCTATCGCTGTTTGTTAGGCAAATGTAGTTAGACAAATCAAACAAAAAACTATAGCCATTGCTTGAAGTGTGACGTTATGAAACGGTATGCCATACCGGTACCTCTCCTGGCAGGCTAAAAGCATACCGGTACTTCTCCAGGCGAGAAATCTATACCGGTAGGGAAGGAGGACTAATTATAACTGTTTCTTAACACGCAGATATGTTTACGATTGTCTTCAGACGAAGGGAAAACGTAGACATGGCTACGATTGTCTTCAGACAAAGAGAAAAACGTAGACAAGGTTACGATTGTCTTCAGATAAAGAGAAAACGTAGATATAGTTATATACGATAGTCTTCAGACAAAGAGAAAACGTAGATATAGCTACGATTGTCTTCAGACAAAGAGAAAAACGTAGACAAGGTTACGATTGTCTTCAGATAAAGAGAAAACGTAGATATAGCTACGATTGTCTTCAGACAATGAGAAAACGTAGCCATGGTTACGATTGTCTTCAGATAAAGAGAAAACGTAGATATAGTTACGATTGTCTTCAGACAATGAGAAAATGTAGACATGGTTACGATTGTCTTCATATAAAGAGAAAACGTAGATATAGCTACGACTGTCTTCAGACAAAGAGAAAACGTAGACATGGTTACGATTGTCTTCAGATAAAGAGAAAACGTAGATATAGTTACGATTGTCTTCAGACAATGAGAAAACGTAGACATGGTTACGATTGTCTTCAGATAAAGAGAAAACGTAGATATAGCTACGATTGTCTTCAGACAAAGAGAAAACGTAGACATGGTTACGATTGTCTTCAGATAAAGAGAAAACGTAGACATGGCTACGATTGTCTTCAGATAAAGAGAAAACGTAGAAATAGCTACGATTGTCTTCAGACAATGAGAAAACGTAGACATGGTTACGATTGTCTTCAGATAAAGAGAAAACGTAGATATAGCTACGATTGTCTTCAGACAATGAGGAAACGTAGACATGGTTACGATTGTCTTCAGATAAAGAGAAAACGTAGATATAGTTACGATTGTCTTCAGACAAAGAGAAAACGTAGACATGCGTATAAGCTTACGACTGTCTTCGGATAAAGAGAAAACGTAGATATAGCTATGATTGTCTTTAGACAAAGGGAAAATGTAGACATGGCTACGATTGTCTTCTAATAAGTAAATTTACATGCAGGCATGTTTACGATTGTCTTCAGACAAAGAGAAAACGTAGATATCGTGACGATTGTCTTCGGACAAAGAGAAAACGTAGACCATAGACGTCATATATTAAATGTAAGATGTAGACATAGATGTAGACATTATAGACATCATATATTACAAAGAGAAAACGTAGACCATAGACATCATATATTAAATGTAAGATGTCTATGACGTAGACATGGCTAAGATTGTCTTCAGACAAAGAGAAAACGTAGATATAGCTACCATACGATTGTCTTCATATAAAATGGAAACGTAGACATGGTTTCGATTGTCTTCTAACTATAGTTGATCTAATAACATTATGTTTAAAACTTCAAACTTCTAAGAATAACTTAAATAAGGATAGGCCTATGTATAGCCTAATAATAAAAAACCAAATTTGGTTAAATAAAGTGGCTAAAATGGGCTCCATTTGGCAGAAAATGCTCTAGAATGCGTTGTCGGCTGGGGCTCTGACCCCGATGGGGAGCTTACGACACTCCCTTAGACCCATAATCGTGGCAGAATTTGTCCCAGTAGTCAAAATCCGTTAAAAATATGCTCTGGCCTACTCCTTTAGTTGTTAGTCTGTGCCAGGGCTGTTAAAGGCTTGGTTTTTTTGGTTTTTGGTTTTTTGGTTTTAAAAAAAAAAACAAAAATCAAAAAAATCGAAAATTTTGGTTTTTCGATTTTTTTACAAATTTCAAAATTATAAATGCCAACATTTATCGGTGCTTCAAAAACTTTCAACAACTATTTGGCGAAACTAGATGTTGCTCCAATCGTTTCGTTTATGGTGGATTTACACCAGCGACAAACGGCACAGTCATTTCTTTTGTTTCCGGTTTGCAATTGGTCCTACGATAAAGAATAATGTATTCTATTATAGTGTCAGTTCACGATAAAATAGAAATCCGAAACATGTAGCTTCAACTGAAAATGTTATGGTCGAACTATCGCAACAACGATAAATATGGCACTTATTCCAGTTTCATGGCAGACGCTAGGTCAGACAAACATGGTGCCATTTCTAGATAGATGTAGGCCTAGGCCTATTTTGTAAGTCAGTTTGTCAGAAGCACTCTTATAATAGTCGTAACATAGGCTACATGAAGCTCCAGTATTAAATTATAAATCGCAAATAGGCCTAATCATGGGCGTATTAAGTGGGTTTTACGATTTCAACCCCCCAAATAGGTAAGTGTCCGAAACATTTTTTATATGCTTTTACATATGAAATACCAAAAACCCTTAATTTCTGCGACCATCTCCAATGGAAACTCCCCAACAATCTTAAAACCCCTCCGAAATTTTTTTATGGCTACGCCCATGCAAATAATACAAATACAAACTTAACAACAAATTAGCATATTATTTGCTTAAGATTTTACTGATTGATTTTATAATAATAATAATATCTTTTCTTTAATAAGCGCCTGACAAACGCACTGCGCTGTACATTTAGCAGGCCTACATGTTATGCAATTGAAATCTTAACTACTAACAGAACAGACAGCTTGCAATACAACGGCGCTAATAGCAGCCTACAAAGCATATCCGCCCAACGGGGCTCGAACTCGGTACCTCTCGGTCTCTGTGCCAGATGTTTTTCCAATGCGCCACGGGCGCATTGTTTTCTGTTATGTGCAGGATTCCTATTTTGTTTAGGCTCGTTATAAATGACAGTCTAATACTAATAATACTACTAATAATCTTATAATATAAGTCTTGGTTTGTTTACGTTGTCCTTCCGAATGTTTGTTTGTCTGTTTCTAAAGGCTCCGAAACGGAACGCTTTAGCGATTTGAAAAATCGCACGAAACGTTATTACGCCACGTCTGTTTCAACGCGACTATTTTCAGCTCACAATTTTATTTAAACGCTGACATATGGACATTTTAAACTTCAAAATTATGAGGTTCCGTAATACCAATAACGGAGGCCATTAATATGCATATTTTAACCTCGCTTGAGCGGCGTGACGTAAGAGAAATGTTGTCTTACGTCACGCGAGGCGCAATCGAAATAAAACACGGGCTCCGTTCCGAAAAATTACGAGCGCTGTAATGGAACACGATCGAGCTTCGTTTACTATTATATTATTTAGCCCGGGGAACAAATAATAGGCCTATATAAGGTAGAGATAAAATTACGCATGGGGAAACCCCGGGCAAAGCCGGGTAAAAAATGCTAGTAATAAAATAAAATTTAACAATTTTGAAAAACACGAACTAACTTCTGTTATGTTTCGAATCTTGTTATCATGGGATTTGCATAGCCCCGGTTGCCAGGGCCACAGCATTATGACGTCACAATGAAATAGGCTTTTTCTGTTGAATAAAATTTATACGGATTTGAAGAGAAAAAGTTGCTTCGCTGGTTCAGTCTATGAAAACTAAGCAGAATATTTTCAGAAAGGTTATGTCAGAAGAAGCTGTTGAAGTAGGCCTTAAGTATTGGAATATCCCAGGTAGGCCTAATAGCTCTGTCATCCAGGCGTTCTCGTGTCAGCGTTGCCGAATTCATTAACTGACAAAACTCTTAATTTACTGATGCGATTGACCATGACGAATTTCCCATTTCACTTGAAGCGCCGTTTAGTGACTGCCATAGGCTTACAGGCGCAATGGTCGTGCTCGCTGACGTTGAGTAGGCCTACTGTAGCTATGACATGCTATGTAAATTATGTTATATGTTTTTAGATTAAAATAATTATTTACTTTTAATTTGTTTTGCACAACTGTTACATTTTGAGACAAAATCAGGCAAAATTCAGACAACTTTGACAAAACTACATTTCTGCGGCCCGCGGCTTCATAAACACTGGAGTAGCGGCCAGTTTTTGTACAACAAAGGTTGTGCACAGTGGCGTACCGGAGCTTAAATGCCGCCCGGGGATATGTAAATTATGTTATATGTTTTTAGATTAAAATAATTATTTACTTTTAATTTGTTTTGCACAACTGTTACATTTTGAGACAAAATCAGGCAAAATTCAGACAACTTTGACAAAACTACATTTCTGCGGCCCGCGGCTTCATAAACACTGGAGTAGCGGCCAGTTTTTGTACAACAAAGGTTGTGCACAGTGGCGTACCGGAGCTTAAATGCCGCCCGGGGCGACGGCCCAAAATGCCGCGCCGCGCACTTGATTTTGGAAATTTTCGGAAATTTTTGTTGTTGCTTTTCCCCTCTTATACTATCATTGTCAGAAGCCGCCCTGTCCTCTTTTTCAATTTTTTTCTGCATTCACTCCTTTTATTTTTCTTCAACCCTATTTTGCCGCCCCTGCTCAAGACTCGCCCTCCTGCCCCCTCGGTACGCCACTGGTTGTGCACCAATGATTTAGACCGACGGTCACAGCCACCAACTACGCGAGAATTTTCTCCAACCAGATCGAGCTCATTTGCTACAGAGCATAGCCTAAAGACCGCTACCGGATGCAGGCTATCGGCCTATGATGCCGCCTATCATACAAGATCAACGAAAGCTGCAGTACGCCGTTAAACTGAGTTAGAAGACGAATCTATAGCCTACTTTTAATCGTCGAGCGGATGAAGGTGAACAGAGGATGATCCAAACGTAGCTTTCCTACAGGCCTAAGTACCAAAAACTACGCTACTGTCGTACATGGGGTGCTGCCAGTAGGCCTACCAGGGCGTAGCCAGAAAAAGATTCTGAGGGGGTTTTTAACTTTGGAGGGTTTGCATTGGATATTGTCGCAAAAGTTAAGTTTTTTGTATTTCGCATATAAAAGCATGTAGGCCTACAAAAATCGGCAATTTATTGGGGGGATTGAACCCGTAAACCCCTAAATACGCCCAATGGCCAGTACCAAGTCTTGATCAAAGACGACGGCGAAGCGAGTCGGAGACTAGTCGCTATGATAGCCGCACTATGATAGCCGCGCGCCTAACAGCGTCTTAAACAGAAACAATAGACCTAAACCCAGAGGTGCAAAACCAAACTTTTTCAAAATGAAAACTTGGTTTTTTTGGTTTTTGGTTTTATTTGGTTTTTTGGTTTTTTGTCTTAGAGATTTTCCTAGTTCGGATCATAAAGCTCATAAAAATGGAATAATACCGTTCAAATTAATCAGATGTATATAAATGAAATTAACTAGAACAGTAGGGCCGTCCATAAATGACGTCACGCACCTAGGGGGGGAGGGGGTCGGAAATTTGTGACGATGTGTGACATGGGGTGGGGGGGTCTGAGTAGTGTGACGTCACACCAGGTCTATGTTATTAAATTTAACAATTAACAACAATTTAATTTTAATAATAACAGCACTAATTTTTAGGATTAAATTTTCATTATTTTTTTAATTATTTTAATGTATACGGGCACCATTATTAATAATTTTCTAATTATTTCAATATTTGGTCACCGTTAGATTTTTAAAATATTCATGCTTTTAGCTATTTGTTCCATGAAGGAGCATATTGCTTCGCCATGGAAATTGGTTTTAGGGGGTCAGAGCTTTGTGACGTCATTTTCAGAGGGGGTCTTACTTTTGTGACGAAGTGTGACGAGGGGAGGGGGGTTAAAATCGGCCAAAATAGCGTGACGTCATTTATGGACGGCCCCACAGTAGAACCGTAGAATGTCATAAAACGAAGTTAACAAAGACCAAACAGCAATTGCCAAGAGAGTTTAAGAGACGACATTTTTGGCATTTATAATTTTGAAATTTGTAATAAACCAAAAAACCAAAATTTGCGATTTTTTGTTTTTTTTTGTTTTTTTAAAAAACGAAAAAAACCAAAAACCAAAAAACCAAGCCTTTAACAGCCCTGCCTAAACCTAAGGATCGAACATTTTGCTGATCGCGTTTCTTTTATTTAGGCCTATTTAACATTAAACTCAATTATCTAAGATTATTCGTTTTTTATGTAGCGGTCCCTCACATAAATTATAGTAGACAGGACTGAAGCTGATGTGTTGGACCTGGTTCAACGATTCGTGAGACGAATGCCGTATGGTTTAGATCAGATTAAGCGATGGCAAATTCCACACAAGTGGAATACAAAGCTTGTGTAATCGATGTTTAGAGTATAAAGTCATTGATACCTGTTGGTCAGTGTAATTATTCCAGCGAGGAGAAGCTCGTTGCTCGACCAAACATACAAAGCGTATTTCGAACCGTGAATACTATATAGGACCGGGACTGACGTCATATTAAGCTACGACAGAAGCACGGTTGGATTTGACGAAGGTAGCTGTTAGGGTTAGATCCGCAAGCCAGGAAACATTCACGGCCGTAGTAAGAAATCTCTCGCTTCAACCTTCCTCAGAGGCTCAGATCCTCTAATATACATGTACATGTGCGTAGTAGTCATGCTTATGAGTCATGACCCTATATACAATTTAAAGTCCCCAATTGAATGATTAATACACAGCTATCGGGCCAAGTTCCAAGCGGCGTTGATTTCCTGTTCTTTCTGTGCTGTGTGATTGAGCTCAGTGGGGCCCCATGAGTTTGAGCCATATAATTGGTTTAACCTTGTTTGGGTTTAGCCTACTTCTCGTAGTGACAAAAGTGCCAACGGAGAGGGGCCTGACCAGTTGATTAAGAATTCCTTCATCCAGTGATTATTCTTGTCTAACGACTTCCACAGGGCCTTTATCATAATGCACAAGGTACCAAAAGATAGGGGTCTGTATAATTGATCGTTGACACCAGTAATCTATGCAACACAAAACAATAAGTAAAGTTAACGTGAAGGCATCTATCAGTCTTGAAATAGTTAAATATGCAATAATACACCGCCGTCTATTATTGCCGTCGCTTGAACTTGCTCGATCAAAATGCTTGAACAAGCCAAAATGATGAAATCATAATATTTGAAAAAATATTTCTGCACGGGGCCAAAAAGTGGAGGTGACCAGACTGTTACACAGGGCCGTAAATCCTGGGGGGAAGGAGGGAATTCCCTCCCCACTTTTAAGCCTGGGGAGGGAACGTGAAGGAATTCCCTCCTCACAAATTTTCTAAGCTGTGACATAAATATTAGAGTCACCAAGCTAGACAACTGCCAAGTCTTGTAGGATGATTTATTGAGGGAAAACGGATACTGCAGGAAACAGTCGGCTGAAAGCTACAACAGGTGTGAAAGACAAATTTCCTTCTTAAGGCAAAGCTGGCAGAACTATATATGTTGTGACAAGCGGTCAAGCGCAAAGCATCATCCTACAAGACAGGGCAGAGTGTTCGGAGAAAGGACGACAAAATTATGAAGACAGCTGTGATATATATAGCCTAGGCCTATATATATAAGAATTCCTATGTATATATGTTATATATAGAATGTTCAAAGTGTGAACTTTCAGGGTGGGAGGAGAACCATAGACTATAGATCAGTTCATATCGAGACCTCGATGTCACTGCATTCGGGTGTACAGAGGATTATAAATAATTTTAAATAAATGAAATTGATACATAAAGTGCTGCAATGTCTAGCCGATCGCCTTGAAATCGTTTAAAGTGTTATCTGTCGTTTTCCAAGTCATCAGCGGGAAGCTGTGCTGGTAGGTAGGCCTATAGGCTACGCTTTATCTATTCTGTGCTATAACTAAACGGTGCAAGTGCGCACATTATATTTTAACTGTTGAGACGTATAAACAATTAGCCATAGGCCCAAAGCCTAAATTTGTGCATCAGAAAAATTGACAAACAGCCTTATAGGTGTACATTTTATTTTCTTCCACAAAGAAATCCGTATTGGTCGCAGTTTGTACTTGTAATCGCAATCGTAGTTGCAATCTCGAGATATCTTCATCGCCAATTATACAAAAGCTATGTCGCGGAACCAGGTTCTTCACAGGCGCTCAGTCAAAACAAAATACAAATAAACAACATCGATAGGCAGATAGGCAGAGGATCAAGATCCCCAAGTGGTGGTAAAAATGACAAAATGATAAAAAAAATTGTTATTCATTACATCGGAATAATGTAAGACTTATAATTTTATCCGCCTAGGTCTGTAGGCTATATATATACTTGGTTGATATTGGCTAACGACTTTTAAACACTTTACGGGCCACTGCATGGAGAGCGAAACCGAGAGAGCGAGATCGAGACAGACAGCGTGTGTGTGGGCGGGGGCGTCGCTTGAACTTGCTCAAGCCAAAATGATGAAATCATAATATTTGAAAACATATTTCTATATAGGTCTACACACTTCCGAAGGGACAATTTTCATTCCCCACTTGTCGAAACAGCTTTACGGCCCTGAGGGCCCTCACCGCACACCACCGTCACAATACATAATTATTTACGTCTAGCCTATATTATGCTCCACGTACCCTACGAGGACATAGCCTACTTTAGTGCCTGATTTTTCAAAATTTTCTCAGTGTAAAAACTTTGTTGTAAATGATGAGTTGAACAATGCCTAGCACAATAGGCTATGTATACCTAGCTCAATTTCTGCAAACGTGTAGCTTTTCAAACGCCCCATTTTGGGGGGACGCTATAGGCATGAATGCGTGTGTCAAGTAAACTTACATCTTAATACTATACATTGTTGGGAGTGGCCTTCAGCAATCCCGCCATCATGACCCTCACACGTGCACTTACTAACCTTTAGTTAAGGCGCACCTCGTTTAACCTTAAAGTACGATTGTCTCGTTGACTATAGGCCTATATAGGATTCTTCTGAAGGGATACCGGTTTTAGTTAAGTAGGGAGTTAGTCGTGCACCGCTGTGTCACGCTTCTTGGTAACAGAAAGCCTACAAAACTGTTGTATAAAGCTGCTTCAAGTGCTAATGACCAGTTTAATGAAAGGGAGTGAAACCCTCCTTATGTAACCGACATTTAATTTCCGATACTTTTTGCAGATTTTCATTCCATAAGCTTACACACCACACATCGTAGCTGAATGCCAATGGGAGCCATCTATTTAGTACGTACGCATGGATGAGTTAGCCCAAATACATATGCTTGCATATATATGGGGTCTACTGATAATGTACGTACGCATAAGAAACTGGGGTCGGCGACACTTCAATAATAATAATTTTTCCATTATTGGCATTAAAATGAGCCACAGCTCACAGTTCAGCTTTTTCAGCTTAGTATCAGACAAGTACAGTAGCCTACTACAGGGAGAAGTAGGGCTGTGGAAGAGGTGTCACACACTTGTATGCCACATTAGGCCTACCTCTAACTGCTATTAACTATCTTGCAGCTCCGCAATGAGTCTGACAGTCTGACGGATAGCCCCATGGATTACACACCCTTCAATCTGGCCTAAACTGTGTCAGATGCAAGTGATAAATGCGTGGCAGCTAGGCACACCCCGTAATTGCAGGCATGAGATCAACGCATTTGCACACCAACGATGACCCATAGGTAAGACGTCGTCCAAAATTCCAATACAAACACCCATTTAAACTTGTTGACTATTTTGCGTAACATTACTTTGCACATGCTAAGCAGGATACATGTATTTGTAAACCTAGGCCTACTCATAAAAGATAATTATTTTATGTATTTCTTTTTCTCTTACAGTCCCTGACGAGATGAGCTGGGCAATCGTCAACAATCAACAACTACAATACGACCAAAGGCCATACGAATTGAAGAGGGATCTTGAAACCATTATTCTTCAGCAGCGCTCACTCCCACAATCTGATTTCCGCTTCTTGCCAGCCAATGGGCCGTCGTTCAAGCGAGTTCTGGCCAAGTGCATCAACAGCTGCGTCCAAGGGCGCATGAGTTTCATCCGATGTCGATCCCTGTGCAAATAGTCTATGTTGAAATCCACTGTCTCATTTAATATCTTTATTTGGTGGTTTCTGTAAGAACTGCTCCTTTTGTGCATGTATGTCATATTGTCGACCATTCAATCTTGCGCTATCGCCTTGAGCATTGGTTTCGTGTATCTGGTCTGGCCTCAAACTGGTTCCAACCATATATTTCACTCCTCCGCAGTCTGTCTTCATCAAGGAGCAATGTCAGATCGGGTAACTAACCTACGGCGTCCCTCCAGGCTCTGTTCCTGGCCCTTACTTTTTCTCTTTGAACACCACTATATTAAGTGCTCTACTCAGTCAAAGTGGCCTCAAAGTCAACTCTACATTTTCTTTGATAATTGCTCCTGATCCAGATCTCTCTGTCTCTGTCTCTCTCTCGCAACTGAACTGCTCCTGATCCAGATCTCTCTCTGTCTCTCTCTCGCAACTGAACAAATTTAATTCTTTGTATTCTTTCCACCTAACAATCTGTCATACGAATTCAGCCGACAATTCTGGCATTGTGTTCGACTCAAACCCGTTATTCCGTGAAGATCTACCAACTACCACATCCATAATATTCTTAAGGTTAGACGTCACATACCCTTTTCTGCCATGATTTGTTAAGCTAATACCCTGGGCTCCAACTATCTTGACTACTGCAACTCGCCCTATTGAGATTTCCAAAGCTAACTTAATGACACCGCAGAGTCCAAAATACTTTGGGAAGAGCTATTACAGTATTACTAATACAGATCACAGGGTAATAGCTTCAAGGTTGCCTATGATATCGTACAATGCAATGAAATTTTATTATGCCTAACTGAAATAGCGAAACATGGAACAGATTACCTGATGAACGTTTCCCATGCACGCCTAACAGTACTGTTACATATTGGTGTTGGCAGGGTTACAGAATGGCAAAAAATAAGTTAACAAGAAATAAAACATGCTCAACTTTCTTAATTTGCTTTCTTGTTAAGTTTGGGGGTTATTGGCTGGATGGTTTTTCACGAGTTATTTTCCTAGGGGGTTAATGTCCATGGAGGGTTATTGACTGGAGGTTATTTTCCTAGAGGGTCATAGGCCATGGGGTTATTGGCTAGGGTGGGGAGGGGGGGCTGAATTATTGCCCAGGAGTAATTGCCCTAGAACCTCCCCAAATAAATGCAGTAGGTTGAACCTCAGGGCCGTAACAAGTCCCATAATACAATCAAATAATTAAATTCTAAGTACATGTATATCACATACTACTGTACATACATTCTATGTACAGGGCTCACTTAAGAAATTATTTAAATAATTCCTTCTTTTATTACCATTTCCTGTTTTAACGTACTTATCTCATTAGTCTTCAACTAGAATGCTACCATGTGCTATAAGATTTATGGAAAGTTATTAATTATCTGTTTCATAACATAGGGTTTGTTCTATTTGTGTTTTTATAAAAACTATAACAACTAGTATTATACATCTTCATAATTCATTAAATAGTCCACAGAGTCACCATCATCTATGAAAGCTATAAGATACATGAACACCTCTGGGCATAGTACGAGGGACATTATCAAATTTCACTTGTACTGTATTGCATGAACTCATTCCACTTGTTTGTTCCATGGTTCAACAGTGAACTGCATATTTTAGGCCTATAACACACAAGATGGGAAATCAACAAGGTCACCAACTTCCAACTTGACCACAAAACCGTTTGTGTTACATGTACATTTATTGTTGACATTTTTTGTAGTTCAGCTACTCTGATAACATACTTTCTCAATTTTACATTAATATTCACATCCTCCTGAACTGAATGTTTTGCTAGCAATCGTACTCAGTGCCTCATTCTAATTCCAAATACCAGTAGCTAAAAATTGAAGGCAGCTAGAGGGAGAAATAGAAGATCTTTTACAATAAAAATTCATCTCGACAAACAAGTTACCCGACATCTAACTCATTCTGGTTCATAAGTCCTTTCCTGCAGGAGTTTTCCACTCTCAATGCAATCCATAACCCAGCTGGCAAGCACAAGGTGAAACTTCTTCTTCCTGCTTTTTTTTTTTGAAAAATCTCTCTGGAAAAAAAAAA
>JACEVL010003577.1:0-12620 GCA_020284085.1 Aporrectodea caliginosa
AAATTACAAAGATGCTACATTAATTAACAAGGTAACTGTAACTGCTCATTTATATAGCACCTAATCAAATCAGCATATTTATATAGCACCTATTCTACGAAACTCCTCAGAAGTGCTCCTGACCAGACATCACAGACCAAGAACAGAATGGTCTTCAAATGCTGGTAAAAATGCAGACAGACAAAACTAACATCATGGTGTGTAACAGAAGACTTATGACAGCCACATAATAGTTTTACGAGAAATTCATCAGCTCATCAGTGTTCCTCTAAGTGGCCATTTAATTCAGTAACTCACCTAAGGGTGAAGTTGACATTTCTAAGTGTTAACTTTATGTCTAATTATATTATACAAGTTCAAAAACACTTGAGCTAAAGGCTAAGAAAGAGCTTCTAGAACAATTTTCACATTTCTTTACCTCTTGTTCTTGGTGAATCTGACCATTTAATACCAGTTCATATAAAATGAAACACTTAAAATTTTGTTTTTCTACAAGAATTAATAATCTAGAACTTAAAAAGTTGATTAGTTCATGTGTTTACGTCAAAGAACTTTGACAAAAATATTAAACAATTTTAATAATAATAAAAATTAGAAAAATAAATCTGAAAATAAATCAAATTTTGTGAAACCAATGAAATGTAATAAAACACTGCTAGCTGAGGCCAGTGGCAAGGTACACTTAGCAACAGGAGAATATCTGAAAAATTAACGAATTTAACCTAAATGCACATTTGTTTATTCTAAAGTCGTCACCGTTGATTATTATTATTATTATTATTAAATAAATTTGTAACGCGCGCAAGGTCACACCGAAATGTGAATCTGAGGCGCGGATAGTCAGATGATCACTTCCACCCCTATAACATTCATTGCCATTGCTGTCTTCATATTTGAAAACCTCTGCATCATCACAATAATTTCTTCAAGAACCTTCAAAACATTGGCTGAATCACACAATTTATTTTGTTGGGACAGGGCTGACAAAAATGTTTTTATTTAACTACTGAGAAGCAACCAATGATCAGGAATACATTACTATTAAAATTTTAATGGCTAAACACATATGTTTGTCACAAATATTATCCAAAGGTGTGTTCACAATGCTACAAAACCATTAGAAAAATTCACTCAGGGAATGTTTTCTGCACATACAAAGTTTCTGCTAGCAAACAGAACTATATAAACAGAACTAAATATAGCTAATTAATGCAAGGGTTGCTTATTGACCACACTGTTGTGACAGACTGGCCTCAAACATTTGTCAGTTGGAAAGAAAAGTAAAAGCAAATGGAGTGCTCAGAAAAAGGGGTCTAGGACAATTCCCCCCCACCCTCGGACGTTTCCCGAAGTTCAACTGATGAAAATAATGCTCTACTTTAGTAGAAGCTGGATTGATGAAAGAAATTATTGTTATTAAATAGAAGCTGGATTGATGAAAGAAATTCTATGGCTAAAAAGAAGTTGGATTAATGAAAGAAATTGTATTCTTAAATAGAAGCTGGATTTATGAAGAAAATTCTTTGTTTAAATAGAAATTGGATTGATGAAAGAATTTTTTGCTTAAATGGAAGTTGGATTGATGAAAGAAGGTCTTTGCTTCAATAAAAGTTGGATTAATAACAGTTATCACTGACAATGGTAGAGTTACCTACTTACTGTTTGGGGGGGAATGTCCCGGGGGGGAATGTCCGGAGGGGAATTGTCCGGATACCCAGAAAAAGGAACTACCCGGTACAGTTACAGTGTGGACTCATTAATGTGAAGTCGTCGGGGGGGAACCATACCTTAATTTCTCAGTCTAGGTATGAAACAAATTTCTGCTTTGGTGGAGATTTGAACCCTGACCTCTCGGTTGACAGTCCACCATGCTAGCCACTAGACTATCACGCACCCCACATGCAAACCCCACCACTGAGTAAAAAGGCATAATGTTGAAGTCAATATTTAGTAATGTAATGTAATGTAATGTAATGTAATTAGCAACTTCTATTGCGCCGGTGTCTAATGCACAAGGCATCAACCGATGGCGCATCAAAACAATCCGTAATCAGGTCAACATCCAGAAGATCAGTTCGTAAGAGACCGAGAGGCAGCCTAAGGTGGATAAGCAATTTGAAAGAGGTAAGTTTTCAGCCGAGAACGAAACGACACAAGCGACTGAGCACAGCGCACAGATACAGGAAGAGAGTTCCAAAAGGCAGGCCCAGCAACCGAAAAAGCTCGTTCACCGAGAACAGTTCTTGATTTAGGTATGACCAGACAAAGACAATCAGATGACCTCATTGAATAATGATAAGTCAGAGGAATAAGAACAGATTTTAAATATTGTGGTTGGCTAGAGTTCACAGTTTTATAAACTATGAGCCCCAGTTTGAAACGAATTCTTTCATGAACAGGAAGCCAATGCAGAGATTTAAGCAGAGGGGTTATATGTTCATATTTGGATGTATTAGTTATGGCTCTAGCCAAAGAGTTCTGAACCCTCTGCAGCTTCAGTATGTTTGATTTATTGATACCAGTAAGAAGTGAGTTACAATAGTCTAGGCGACTGGAAACCAATGCATTTGCCAGAGATATTCTTGCAGACATGGGCACATAACGCCTAATTCTGCGTATATCACGAATGAACATATAGGATGCCTTACAAATACTGTTTACATGGCCAGTGAGAGACATGGTAGAATTAAAGACAACGCCTAAGTTGCGTGCAGCATCAGCCAGCTCAACAATTGAGTCACCCAGTTTCAATGATTTAAGCCCATCAAATTTCTTAAGTTGCTGTGGAGTGCCAAGTAACAGAAATTCAGTCTTTGATGGGTTAAGGAGGAGTTTATTGGATGCCATCCAGGACTGTACTTCATCAAAGACAGCAGACAACAGCTGTACAGATGAGTCACATGACAGACTGTCAAATGAAATGTAAATTTGAGTGTCATCAGCATAGAAATGGTATTTCAGCAAATGATTATCAAGCAATGCTCCTAATGGTGTGGTGTATAATGTAAACAAAAGAGGGCCAAGCACTGATCCCTGTGGTACACCGCAAGTCAACAAAGCATCGGATGAATAATTACCATTTAAATACACTGATTGAGTGCGTGGACTAAGATAAGTACTAAACCAATCTAGTGCAGGGCCAGAGATCCCAAACCAGTTCTCAAGACGATGAAGAAGAATAGAATGATCCACAGTATCAAAAGCAGCAGACAAGTCAAGAAGAACAAGTGCTGTCACCTTACCACCATCCATTGAGCAAATGATGTCATTATGAACAGTAAGAAGTGCAGATTCTGTTGAGTGAAACTTACGATAGGCAGACTGAAAAGGGGAGATTAGGGAGTTTGATGACAGGTGAGTTTGCATGCGATTCAAGACTATCCGTTCAAGGATTTTAGATATAAAATTCAAGGTTGAATTGTAGTGCTACAATTGTAGTGCTACAATTCAGTTTTTTTATGGCGCATTAACCATTATTAAGTTAATAGCTTTTGCGGATGTAAACACTCGTGTTAAGAAGATTGTTTTGTAAAATCAGGAGAGCATAAATGAGTCCACACTATAGCATAATCATTGCTAGCACTGCCCTCATGAGCATCATCAAAGTCACACTCAATTTTGATCACCATCATAATCATCTTCAACCTTGTCAACAACATCCTCACAATTGCATCATTGTAACCAAATGTTTTTTTTAATAGTAAGCAACTGAAAGGTGACTGAGAGAAAATTTTCCAGTACTGATGAACTACATAAAAGATGCAAAATCATTTCAATACTCCCTTACATGTACAATGCACATCTGTCACTGTACATACATGACTGAATTATTCTTATGTACACAACTGACAGATAATTATATAAAAACTGTGGCTATAGTTAAATGCAAAATGAAAATTGTACTTCACAGAAATGAAAAATGATAAATTAGAAGTCTTAAACTTCAAAAATGAGGAAAACAAAAGAGTAAGTGTAGCCAAAAAACAAGTACGATAGTACAAATTTTAAGGCTGACTTACTATACTTTATTTTAGTCTACAAGTATAAATGTACCTGTTCTGGTAAACAAGTATTTAACACCGAGCAACCAGGTTGGTGTACCACATGTAAAGCTCGCAGAAGACTTCACCAGCCAACCTAGAAATAAGAATTTATAACCAATAACTTAGGAATGATTATTTCTAGAACAGCCAGGAAATAGTTTTACAAAAGTATGTAATCTAATCTAAAAAATCTAATCTAAAATGAACATTTGTAAAGCACTTCTCACAGCCGAGCTATTCAGAAGCAATACAATACCATACAGTGCTCGTTTATTGAAACTCAAAAGCTGACACAGACGCAACTTCTACAAATTACATAATTTCAAAGTAAGGCAAATTAACTAATTTTTTACCCAGTCACTACCTACCTCATAAAGTAATCTGTGACTGCCGTATAACATTTTTAACGATGAGACTGTACTAACAACAAGTATTGTGCAACACTGGCATAACATTGCAGAAATTGTAATGACTTTCTAAATCAGTTTTACTGCAATTCTTAAATAGGCTTACATGCATTTCAACATTTCTCATCTAAAGCAAACTAAGAGTGGGAAAATGGTAATGTTACTAGCAAGTGTCCTACACCACCAGACTACAAGAGTTTCAAATGTTTACAGAAAGTAACTTCTTGCAAGCTGTGAACATGCAAACACCTAAATGAATGATAGAAAGTCAGTATAGGCTAATTAAAATTCAGTTGGACTTAGAACATCATCAGCTGACCTAATTGTAATGAAGCATGATGCCACCAAACGGCAAATAAATATTCCGAAGATGATGCTTAAAGTGCCACCTAACTCACTCACTGCATGGAAATGCCAAAATTATAACAGAACAGAACTGCTTACCATTTTTGACATTTGTGAATGCAGAGAGAAATTTAGTTTTCAAGATAGCTGCATGGTCTTTTTCTTCACTGTCCACAGCACCGTTGGCAGGCGTGTTTTTCTGCACATGGTTTTTGACTCGTTTCTTGCTCGCACTCCCTGTCTCGACAGCGCTCATTGACAACGATTGTGTGGAAAAATCATCTTCAACTGAGGCACAGAAACTGTCCATTGACCGACACATGCGATCCTCCGCTGTCATATCTTCGAAATGTTCATCGTGCCAGGACAACGCTGCACCAGTGTATGGATCATACATAAGATCAACCGAGTGAGGACTTTCATCTAGACACAGTCCTGGTCTTTCAAAATATCGATTCATTGTAAGAAAACACACTGATGGATGATGCCTGATGCAAACAGCTGTGCCCACTTTGTAAACACGACAGCCTCTTCTGCTGGAGATGCTGCAGGTTAACAACAACAAAAACATTAAAATATTGCTGCATAAACTGTACCACAATTTTACAATGAAAGCCCATATGTGAAACATAGGCACCATTATCATATAAAGTGATATGGTATAAACATGACCCCGTTAAATTACCAGGACTGTAGGCTGCCATGCTAGGTCTTGGATAAATTCTCAATTTACACTTTTTATCACAAAAAGTGAATGAAGAGTCCGATTTGGATGGACTTTTTTGTTTTGTTTGTCTCGACGAGAGCTATATCAGGAAAACTATTGACACTGAATTCTGGGACATTCAAGGTCATTTCAAAGTCATTAAAAATTAAATCTAGCAAAAATCAGATAAACATGGCCAGATCTCGGCCAATAATTGTTGAAATTGGCTAATTCTAACTGACGTTCCTTCATTGGCCTTTGCACTCATGCTCTTCTACAAAGGACAAAGACCAAGTTTGTATAAATGAATCATGAGACCAGCTGGAATCCATACCTGAAATATGACATAAAACAACTGAGCAAAGTGCTTCTGGGCTACGAAGAAATGTATAAAAGCGTGGTCTAACATCACTGGAGAAAGAGGAGCAGAGACTTTTTAAACTTATAAGCAATGGAAAGGAGCCAGTCCAGTGGGAGAGGATCTCTGAATTAGCACCAAAGAAGGCAAATCAAGGACAGATTTAAATTATTAATGAAACTGAAAGGAAGATTTGGGCAGATATTCCAGACGTAAGGAATGGTCTCGATGACACTATTGTCTCAGTGGAAACTATCACATCATTTGACCACGATTATCTGGATTATATAACCGAGAAGATTGCCGTGACTCTTCAATCTACAGAAGGCTCTCCGCCTCCCTCCTTCGCACCTACAGCAGCCAGTCTCACTGGATGGAAGCCTCTCCTACCGGATGCTCTCAGCCGCCTCATTCAGGACTCTTCGTCGAAGTCGTACGAGCTGGATCTGCTTCCCCCATTCATCATCAAAGAGTTTATTGACGAATTTCTTCCATTTTTACTGTTATTATGTAACTCCTCTCTGGCTCAGGGTTCTGTTCCAGTCCCGCACAAAACGGCAGCACTTGGTGTTTCCATCGCTTAAGCGCCAGGGCCTAGACCCAGGCACTCCTTCCAACTATCGCCCTATCTCCAACCTTTCCTTCCTTTCCAAACTCTTAGAAAAATGCATTTCACTTCAGCTCGTTCACTACCTTGACACCAACTCACTAATGCCTCCTCTCCAATCCGGCTTCAGGAAGTACCACTCTACCGAATCTCTCATCACTCGCCTACTTGCTGACGTCTTTAGTGCAGCCGACCAAGGTCACGTCACTCTTCTCGCACTGTTCGATGTCAGTGCTGCCTTTGACACTGTGGACCATGCCATCCTTCTCGAGCGCCTATCTAAATCTTTCGGCATTGTCGATTCAGCCCTTCTTTGGTTCCACTCTTTTCTCTCTGACCGTTCTCTCTCCGTCGTCTTTAGGCCCACACGCTCTCCCTGGACTTTTATTCCATATGGTTTGCCTCAAGGTTCAGTTCTAGCACCACTCCTCTACATTCTCTACACCGCCGACCTTTCAGACATACTCACTCTCAAGGGGGTCTCGGCTCAGCAGTACCCTGATGATACCCAAGCCTTTGCTCATGGTCCAGCCAGCGCAGCTGCTACACTGGTCGTGAGGGTCCTTGAGGCCACCACGGCGCTGGACCTTTGGATGTCTTCTAACCGTCTCCGCCTTAATTCAGACAAAACCCAATTCATCTGGCTTGGCGGTCGAGCCCAACTAGCTAAGATTGACATGGAATTTCTCTGCGCTACTTCCCACACGTCCACTACTCTGTCTCAGTTCGGGATCTGGGCGTTACCCTGGATCCAGTTCTCTCATTTTCAGACCATGTCAATCGCATCTCTCGAACATGCCTTTATCATCAATGCCAAATTCGCACCATCCGTCACTCACTCTCTCCTCACGCGGTCAACACTCTCGTCCATGCACTGATCTGTACTAGGGCTGACTTTCGGCAACTCCATCTATGCTGGTCTCTCTTCACTAAACCTCTCCAAGCTTCAGTCAATTCTTAACGCATCCATCTGCCTTATTTGTGGTATCCCGAAGTATTCTCACATATCTTCCTTCATTCGGGAAACACTACACTGGCTTCCTGTGCCCCAGCGCATTCCGTTCAAAATACTCACACTTATGCACAAGTGTCTGCTTGAGGTAGCTCCTTCATACTTTCAGGCCTTATGCACATTGGTTTCTACCATCCCTGGTCGCTCTGCTCTCCGCTCGACCGCTAGAGGCCTTCTGGTTGTCCCTCGCATGTGTGGTGCAACTGCTCAATCCAGAAGCTCTGCTTATGTCAGCCCCTCCAGTTGGAACCACCTTCCGCATGAATTGCGTCTTTAGCTCCTCAGCCTCTCCTTCCTCTGTTTCGAAACGCCTGAAGACCATCTTATTTGACCTGGGTTGGGAGCGCCTCTGAATCTCTGAGTGACGTTATACAAATTTACAAAATACAATTAAGCTGGGATCGGTGGGTTGGGGTCAACCCGAATCCCTGAAACCGAATCCCAGCGCTGAAAATATAAAAAAGCCTGATTTCCCGAAAACAGTTTTCCTAAGCGGCCGAACTCCTATTCACATGTTTATTTGTTAATTATATTCATTCGAGTCTTATAAAATAATTTCGGGGATCCGCCGAAATTTGTTTCGGGATTCGGGTTTCGGGGATTCGGCCCGCACCCGGTGGGCCATGCATTCAAACAAGCTAACTTGCAGCATTTCTAACACATGTGCACAGTCTTCTTATCTACTTACAACGTATGTTACGTTATCTCATCACATTTTCGTTCTGTAGCGCAATTCCTATTTATCTTGAAAATTGTATGATCTGAAACGAACCGCTTCCAAGGCTAACTACAGCTTGACCTCCCCGGATTTTGACCTGGCATCGGAACGAACAGAGCAGCCTCGCTATTGTGGACTTGATTTTATATAGCGCCGGTGCATAAGCTGGTCTCCCTGACGTGGCTTTGAGAAATTTTCTTAGATTTACATTACATTACCTATTAAAAAATACTCACAGAGTCGTAAATTCATACTTTATAATGGTGTAACTAAATCTTGAAAGTAAATGAACTTTGCATTATTCGCTTTCTCTGCATCAGACTTAAAATATACAATTTATATACAACTGAATGATGAATGACTGAGGCGCATACATAATCCACCCACTAATTGGACAAAATATGTCCTTCTAGGAAACGGATTGGCAAAGTGACAAGTGCACATGACGCACTGAAATTAAAAGCTTATTACGCACTGATGAAACACTAACTACCTTCTAAATTACCGTCACGGTATCACCAGTTAAACGTCAACGTAAAAGCATTCTAACGGAAGGAATAAACGAGTTTTTGTGTACGATCCGTCTAAAGTCTACATGTTTACAAGCTTTACACGAAACATGCGTACTACGTCATCGATTCATGGGTACTGAAACACAGTGCGACCACTCGCCATTTTATGAAATCCCAAAATCTCGTCAAAACAATCCCAAGTTGACCAAAAGTGTGCCAAAACGCGTCGTCACTGAAAAGGAAACAGTTGTGATGAAATCATTGAAATATGAAATGCATTTTAACAATCGCAATTATTCAAAAAAAATGCCGAGCCAAGAACTGGCAAAATAAAAAACGGAGCATAACATTGAACTAACATATTACAATATGTTTACAAGTTACAATAATGATAAACGTCTTTCAGACTAGGGATGAGCCGATTGGCATTTTTTGCTGATTTCTAATTCCGATTAGTTGGCCTGCTTTTTCGCCGATTCCGATTCGATTAATCAGCATTGTTCACTTTTATTTGGTTCTACTTCTTAATTGTTAGTAAAAAAAACCGACTGTCGGCCATTTTGATGATGCGTGATCATGCGACTCGACTCAATTTTATTATTTTACACGGACTTTCAATATTTAAGATTAAATATTACCGTAGGAGGTCGCCAAAACAGGTTGCTATTTCTGTATTAATAAAAGAAGAATTTGTTTTTGGCCAAAAATATTGTTTTGTTATTCGGATTTTAAGGCTTGGGATCGCCGATTCCGATTAATACCGATTATTACAAAATCCGGCCTGAACCGATTACCGAACGAATTATCGGCCCATCCCTATTTCAAACGTCTTTCACTGAGCGAGTTCTTCTAATCTGATTCGCTGCCACTATTGGAAAGTTCGGTAAAACTAGTTCCGGGTTCCCAATGTTTTCTATGCCCGCACCCTTTGGAAATGTTTGATCAATGTTCGCAACCCTTAAAATATATATATCATATTTGAGGACGCGTATATGAAATTGTTACTACTGAAACTTGTGCCTACAAGCCTTAGTCTAACCTTACAGGCTTACAATGTTACATGGAAATAAACTTCTAATCTCACGGTCTTAACCATACTTATCCTATGACAGCTCAAAAATTTATAATGTATTATCAATGCATTCTCATAATTCATACTTTCCCTTTTTGTCGCACTCCTGAAATGACATGTCGCACCCCAGTTTGGGAACCTCTGCTGAAGACCTTGAAAAAATCCCAAGATTGTCATGCAAAATCCACATATCCCAAGTATGACCTCAAATCCCAAGATCTTGGGAACTCCCAAGAAGTGGTCGCACTGGTAATTAAATACATTATTGAGCGTATGATCAAGCGGCGCCTAGCGCATCGATTTCAGTTTTATAGCGCCGTTATTCTTATTTTAATTGTAATTTTAAATTTTAAATTAGAAATTGTATATTTACAATGAATTAATATTAAGCTAACTGCAGACCTTTAGAACGCTTTATTCAGATGATATTAGCATGTAATTAAAATCCCATTTCTTATGTCTATGCAATGAACGTTCGACTTTACCACGCACCCTAGCCTAGCCTAGGCCTATAGCCTAGCCTCAATTAACCTATATGCCTAGGCCTATTATATACATGGCAACCTGTGAAAAATTCACTTAAATTGTATTAAATCTTATACAAATTACATTCCACTTCATTTTCATTAAATAGACATCATTCTCGCTTTGTATATTTAGCTACAATATTGCCTGGTTAGGCCTAGCCTATGTGCAAGATTTGAATCTCGGACTTGCATGGTCTGGTCTGTATAGCGTAGGCTACACGGGAACATTAGATGAACTTGACGCTGGCATCCGTTCAGGACTGTTAGAGTATCACGATAAGTGGCGTTATAGCCTAGCTTGGTAGGCCTATCGCCGTTAGGGCCTACTGTTTCACTATTAGGCTATAGCCATTGTAGCGATAGTTTTATTTTTGGTATCGCTTGTGTATCTCCTGCATGTAGGATACGGTCATTAATTAATTTCAGCCTTGATTATTCCACAGCTGAGTAGGCCTAAATTGCAGCTTCCTCTTAGACCAGATAGGCCTATAGCTACATTTGACTTCGTCTTGTCGTCATAAAGAGCTTTTAGTACGCTAAGTAAATTGTTTGCGCACCATTTGAAACAGAATCTCGAGAAATGTGTGAAACTGTAACGAGCGCTGATGATATTCGCTTAGGCCTATTTAACGATTCTTTCATGTCTTTGACGATGAGTGTCAAGTGGTTAGTGTTGTTTTCGTTAACGATAACTAAAACGAAAACCTTCGTTAACGAAAACAAAAGGTTTTAGTTAACTAAAACTAAAACTAAAACGAAAACTAGAGGAAAAACGATAACGAAATAATAACTAAAACTAAGCCAGTTGAAACTAATAATAACGAAAACACATAACGAAAACCAAAACGAAACACATAACGAAAACCTAGCGTATAGGATATTCAATGTTTTTGGATATACGCGTTTTATAATCAGCACTTCGTTCGGTAATCTTCCTATCTTTGGAATTTTTTAAGATGTCCGAACTAAATTTAGGTGATAGACCTAAAACTATTGGTGTATGGGACTGTTTTAAGTATCGATTAGAAACAGATTGTAGCGAGTGAATCCTTTTTGGTGCTAAAAGCCGTATGCGGGGAAAATGTAGCCAGACTCGGCGAAATAACTAAAATAATAATAACTAAAACCCCTAGCATAGGCGCCGACTTTTAGTAAAAGGTACTGGGGCAAGAATTTCGTTCCCATGATTCCGTGATCGGACGATCCCTTCGCCTATCCTGCTCCAACGCCGTTTTATCCTATAGGCACAGTAGGCACTGTGCCCCAGGGCCTACTGAACCTTTCAGGGGCCTACGAAAGTCTGAAAATGAGATATTGAAAAATAAGCTTAATGATTGAATTTGACTCGAAAATGAAAAAAAGATTTCAATTTCTAAATTAATATTTTGTAACTGTACTGAAACAGTAACAAAACTTTAAGATAGACCTATTAACTTAAAGTTAAGTTGAGTTGTGCAACAGCCTAGACTATGTGAACTTTACAGCTCTTTGCATTAGCAAAATCACTCATATTACAGGGGTGTCAAAGAGCCGGCCCAGGGTCCTGGCCCGCAGGCGAGTTATTTGTGGCCCACAGAGAATTGCCTCCCAAAGACTACGCAATTTGAGAATAAAAGATTAAATTTGTCATTTTTAGCGCATTCGTGAGTTTTATTTGATGTTTGTACTGATAATGAAGGTCAAAATTAAGATTTTTAAACATAATTTGATTGTTTGTATGGTAAATCTCCCTCCCAGACCCCATTACCCCATTGCGCCGTCGGCACTCCACCATCCTCATCAGTTGATGCCCTGTGCATTAGACACCGGCGCAATGAAGTTGCTAATTACATTACTTGCTGGAGAAAATGTTGCCACTGTCTCGCCATTAAAAACATCAATTTCAGAGCTTCAGCCGTTTGAGGTTGGGGCCCTATATATGAAAGGACAAGAGTGCCTAGGGTCTACGACGACCTTAAAACGACCCTGTCCTGCCCTGTCTTCCCTCTCTCCGGAGTCCCCCTTTCCTCCAGCCCTTTCAACTGGACCAAGTATGCAACATGTAGTGCTTCCTCTTTGCTCAATCATAAAGACGAGCAAACACCAACCATGAGTATTACTTACAAAAAAAATCAGTTTTCTGTAACTACTAACTAATACTAACAAACTACTTTTACTAACAAATCTCATGTTATCGCAGTTAGGCTACAGATAGCCTATACACCCATAAAGTTTGCCAGTTAAGACACTTGAGTTACAGTCTTACTTCAACTTCATGGCGAATGTATTTTGCCGAACAGTGCATTTACTTATGAATTCCCTTTCCGGAAACTG
>JACEVL010003578.1:0-12251 GCA_020284085.1 Aporrectodea caliginosa
AATTAGCTACAAGATTTGACTAATTCTAATTCTAATCAATTAGCAAATTTCAGTAGCTAATTCTAATCAATTAGCAATTGAACTAATCGTGCCGCAAATTTACAGTTTAATACTCCTATTAGGCTATTGCTTTCCTTGACAGTACTATATTAAGAAATTTATAATCGGAGAGAGAAATCAACTAAATCTGTTTCATTTAATCACTGTACAAACTGAATTGAAGACGCTTACGTCGTAGCCTGCTACAAGAAGTCCCACTCCAAACGGTCGTCCGCCTGCGCGTTGGGTGCGAATCTGGGATTCTGTAGCAACAGGTTAAGGATGACAAGAGACAGCCATAGCTATAACACAAGGACCTATGGCTATAACAGAATCGTTTATAAGACATTGAACTGTGGTCGACCACGGTAGTTAAAAACAGCCCTTATTCATCTGCCTGTCTTTCTCTGCTTACACCTAAACTAGAAATGCAGTGGCATCACCAGGGGGTGCGAGGGCCCAGCGGTGAGGGCCGCACCAGGTCACACCTTCAGAAGGGTGACACCAAAATGACCAAATGACAGCCTACAAACTTTTTCTGCAGTGTTTCGAAAGAAATTTATTATTTTTAAATTAACAATAACGTATAACAACAAAATCATTTTTTGTAAGCCCAGCTTACATGTACTGCATCAATTTAGAATTTTAGACCTATTAAAGCTGAAACTCTACGCTAATGTACTTTTTTTAACCTTCTAATGCGCTCCGGTCAATTTACGAGTAGCATCAGTACAAAAATGAAAAAACATTACTAAGGATTCTGTATGGTCTGGAATGAGAGGAGGTCCATGGGGGTGACACCATGAGTTACCGCACTGGGCGACACCAACCCTGGTGACGCCACTGTAGAAAATGTTCTTGGCATGACTTGGCATCAATGTTACTGCTAAGCAGAAAGGCTGTAGTAGTTTCGTGGCTATGTGAACTGAAACAATAACACTACATTCAAACAATCTATGCTACCTTTACACTCCTGTACAGGTAAGTTCTTCGAATGAACACTGCTGTACAGGTAGATTGTTTAAATGAAGTGTTATTGTTTGACCCTTTCAGTTCCTCCGTTGAAATTCGAACTAATGCTAATTCAAATTAGTTGCAAACTCTTAATTGCCCATCACTGGCGAGCTGGCAAGACAGATACACTCAGACACAGACCCACTGACTTTGCAATCAACACAGAAAGACAGACAGATAGATAGACTGACATACAGTCTAACACACAGACATTGGCATCGATGTTACTGTTAAGCAGAAAGGTTGTGTAGTAGTTTCATGGCTCCATGAACTGAAAAGGGTCAATCAATCAATCAATATTCGTTTATTTCCAATCACAGAATGCCAGATACGCATTTCTATAATTAACTTACACACTTATTTCGGTTACATTATCAGATCAATTCATTTTCATTTTGCCAGATTAAAAGAAAATATAGGCCAGGTTAGAAGTTAACACACAATAACAATAACACTTGAAGCCTTCATCGGAAGAACCACTAAAGTCCATTTTAAGGATTTTGAGATATTCACAAAACAAACTTTGAAAGTCTACAAGTATTTTATTTATCAAAATATCTAAATGAAATTTGATATTCTTATGGATGTGTTATGTCTCCATAACATCGTTTAAAAGATTTAAGTTTAGCAGGTAGGTGGCGCTACATTATAAAGGTTTAAATGTTGCTACGTATGGCAATTTCTTTATTTTTCGTCGTGCATTGATAGTATTCCACACTTTTCTTTGGATAATTGCAAAGTTTTTTAACAGTAGCAAAATAATTATAATAGCTGCTTCTATTAAACTGAAAATAGTATTAAATTTTAAAGGAAAAATTTTCTGTGGTGCGCTTATGCCACTCAGTATTCATGGAAAAACCACTAGAGTCCAAGGACTCTAGTGGTTTTTACTGGAACGCTATATTTTATTTTCGTTGTAACTCTGGACTTACGTGGGTTTTCCATAAAACTCACTTGGCAGTACATGCTCTATAACATTAGGTATCAAAGGACACACTTAACTCAAAAAAGTCAAAAATGGACTCTAGTGGTTCTTCCGATGAAGGCTTCACTTCATTTAAACAATCTACCTGTACAGCAGTGCAGTGAAACCTGTGCACTTCGTTTTTGCCTTAAAGAGAACGCCTATTGGTTCAGAAAGGATACTGCTTCCAACCATGGCCACAAGACGAGAGACGGCCAATGGCTCTTCGTAGTTATAGAGATTACTTAAACATTCAGACCGCATGTAATGGCTAAACAAGCAGAAAATCAATATATTAGGATCAATATAATGGTACTCAATTACTAGCTCACAAAGTAAAAAGCCAACTGAAAACTTAAATATAAAACACAATAAAGTGAAAAATTCTAAAAACTCAATTGCAACAATTATAGACTATATCCTAAAGAAGATGAAATAATAATAATAATAATAATAATAATAATAATAATAATAATAATAATAATAATAATAATAATAATAATAATAATAATAATAATAATAATAGAGGCCTGACCCTCCAGACAAATTTCCTGCTCCTTATAGCAATTTTTCATAAATCCTGAGGGATCCTTGATACCTCGGGTAAAATAATAATAATAATAATAATAATAATAACAAAAATAATAATAATAATATTCTTTATTGATTCAAACTGACAAATACTCAGTAAAATTACATGACACAGTAGTAACAGACGATAACAAGTTTAACAGGAGTCAAATTTAAATGTATGGCAGCCATGCAAGGCACCCATCTGTCCTACTACTCATTTTACCAAAGTCATCTGGCCAATGGAAGGCTGAGTCAACCTAAGGGTAGCGGGAATCGATCCCACTTCCTACTTGATGTTCTGCTCTTCGCGCCAGTGATGTTACTTCGCGCCAGTGATGTTACCGGGTATCAAACCATTCATCTATCCCCCCAATATATATAATGTAACACACTACACTGCAGCATAAGAATACCAATTTCCTGTGACAGAATAAACAAGAGGAGCTATATAAATGTCCAAACATATCGCCTATCTAAAGAAATCAACACAGAAAATAATGAAAACTACAGCACTTACATTTATCAGAGTCGTCTTACTTTAACAATATTCGTGTTTATTCACAAGCTCACTGAAAAACCGGAGTAAGTAACATTGAAACATGACGGTACAAATTTCATGATCTTATTGAACATATGCCTTGTCAGCCCACTCATTTTACAGCTGCCCCTAGTGAGTGGAAGGCTGAGTCGTCGACCTAGAGCAGGCTACGGGTATCGAACAGTGTCTTTCAAGATCAATTTGTTCTTCAAGCAAGAGTGTTACCGTTACAACATTTCAGTAAATTACAGATAAATATCAACCAACATTTTAAAAGAACGATAATCGAATTTCTTCAATTAATTGCTAAAAGTTAATATTTGTTTATGGTAGCCAGTAAAGGCGCTGGGTACAACCAATGAGATATATTCTAAGCGCTAGAAAGCGTATGACGTATGTTTCCTTCAGGTCGCAGTGAAGTCACAATCGCTAAGCGACCTTGACCCCAAGCTAGGCATTCTAAATATAGATATCGATGTTTACTTTTGTGTAGCCTATCACAGCTGAAGTTGTACTGTAAAATGAAGCTTGCATGACGTCAGCCAGCGCTCATTAACAAAAATGGTGACGTGTCCATGCAATAAACGTTGATGATGACGTCGATTTCTCGATTATCAATCAATCAATCAATTTATATAGCGCCTCTTCCAAGGGTTCTACTCAGAGGCGCTCACCAGACACAGGCCTGACTCGGTGTATCACGCCTAAGCGCCGCACCTTCCACCAGATTATGACGTCAGTCAACGCTCATTTTTGGCTAGCTTATGGGCCAAGGCCGTCTTGAATCGGCAGCCTCAACTTAGATGGTAGATGCTCGCTCTAGTGATATATTTATATATTATACATCTCTATGGGTACAACAGACCTGAGGAGCCTAGCGTCAGCCGTAAGACCAGCGATGGAAATTCCAACATGAGTGTCAATGGGAAGGATCTTCTTCTGATTGACAGACAGGTCTGACGGTGCCCTCTGTTGACAAAACCAGTCAAACAAACAAAGAAACATGTATAGGTGAATAAAAGATGATGTAATTGCCTTAATAATGTTTGTTTGTTTTTTGAGCCCAAGGCTTACTCCACACTAAAGTATCATTGACTGTCTTTCTTTCCCTATCTGTATTTTTTACATGTTTATGTGTCCCTATTTAGCGGGATCCATGATCCCTTCTGGGCCTCCTTGTAGCCAGTACATGTCAAACCGTTGCCTTACTGAACATTCATTGTTCGTTTTTCTCTTCTGATGGTTACAGAAATAAATGATTGATTGACTGGTTGATAATATATATTTCCAGTATGGGGCTACGATGTGCCAGTCGTTCATTCACTCAAAACACACACATTATATTATATACCCACACACACATACACGATTACACGTACACACCCACACACACCCACACCCACACACACACACACACACACACAATTTGCAGTAAGATGCTAGTTTGCACTTTTGCAGCAAGATGTTTCATTCGGTAACAGAAGCCTAGAAGTTTGAAGCTACTGAAAGTGACTATCATTGACACCCTTTAAATCAATTCTTAAGTCAACCACTAGGCAACTGTGCAACAGAAACATGCAACTCAATTCATAATACAATGAACTGGACAAATAGCTGAAAATTTAGCCACAGTTAAATATAACCACATGATCTGTGCATACAAGTACACATACGTAGCCTACATAACATTTGATTAGCAGTTCCTTAAGCTAGGTCTGAGGTAGCCATGGCTATGAAGTGTTAGCGACTTCATTTTCTTAGCTTTGGCATATGAGGGCAGATAGCCAGTGCTCTCCCTCGCCGTCGCCGTCTCATCTTCCCACCGACTGTGTACAGTCAGCATACTCATTCCAGCTAAGTTGGCATGGGGTGCAGGTGGAGCAGAAATCTTGAACAGAATTTTTCCCCTAGTGCGGATTTGAACCCCCGACCTTTATGCAAAGCAACCATCTGTCTTCAAAGTAAAATAAACACACAATGGTTTCTTAATTAGGCCTATAAAATAAGCATTTGCTATCAATCTCTGTGTCTTAATGCCCAAACATTAGGGGGTGGGGGCCCGATAGCGCATTGGATAACACACTGGTATAGAGAGCGAGAGGTACTGAGATCGAGCGCCGTAGGCGGACATGCTTTGTATGGCTGCTATTAGCGCCGTGTATTGCAGGCTGTCTGTTCTGTTAGTAGTTAAGATTTATGTCTTCTGTCCATTTGTGTTCTTGTGAATTGTTTCAATAAATTATTGCATAACTGTACACTGTAACCGGTTGCGTTTGTCAACCGGATTGTTTCAATAAAGAATATTATTATTATTAATATTATTATTATTATTATTATTAACAAGTGAATGATTTCATATGTGAGCCCTCTCTACATACATCTTAGTCGCTTTTAAAAACTACAGTACCTTCAGTGCCACGAGAACTGCATGCGTTTTCGACTTCAGTCCAACTGTCGCCGAGCCCTGTTTGACCGCTTCCTCAGCATATTCGATCTGGTGTATGCGCCCCTGAAAACAAACCACAGTATACGGTAAAACTTAAGCACAAGGTCCCAATTAAACACCAGTCTCCAACAGCTGTTGTAGGGTCACAACGATATATGTACAAATAATTATCACTGTCTTTCTCTAGTAAATGCTTGGTCTTGTTTCAGTGCAGGGGCACTCGATAGTGTAGTGGTTAGCGTGCTGGACTGTCAAACGAGAGGTCGGGGGTTCAAATCAAGAAGTATGAATTTGATTCGAGATTTCTGTTCCACCAGCACCCCCTAGCAAAATCAGCTATAATGAGTACACTAACCGTACACTGTCAGTGGGAAGATGAAACAGCAAGGGAGAGGACTGGCCACCTGCCATCATATGCCGAGGCTAAGAAAATGAAGTCGCTAACACTTCATATACATGGCTGCCTCAGGGCTAGCTTAAAGGGACTGCTCCTCTTCTTCTTGTTTGGTGCAAATTGTAAGTAAAGTATGGTAAATATTAAGGGTGGGCAACGATTAAAATTTTTAATTGAAATTAATCGCACAATTAAAATTTTTAATAACGCGATTAATTTTTAACGCATGTCACAGTAGATAACAAGTAAAATTCTCTACCGATTATGTGTAGTTGCGTTGAAAATGTGCTATATAAATGCTTGCAGTCAATAAACAAAAAGGAAACATGGTTTTACTACCTGTTTTTACTTTTTAGTTTTACTTTAAAGTTTAAAATTCAGAATTGAGCGGTTTTGTCAAGAATTGTGTTAGCGCATTTCTAGAAATAATTGGGCGCAGTAACAATCGCGTTAATTGCGTTAAAAAATTTAATCGCGTTAATTAATTAACGCATTAATCGCGTTAATAACGGGTTAAATGCCCAGCCCTAGTAAATATATATGAGGAATTGAGGATACCAGCGAGAACGCTATACACGATTGTGTCCCGTAATAGCTACTATGGTACTAAACATAACATTATGGAAATCACTCACTGATCAATTGCTTACTTACAACACACTTTTCTGCTTGCTTACAGCATTCAAATATCTTTCGCAGTCTGGGTTGGCCACATTGCTTACACGAATACACGTAGAGCAACCAGAAGCAGTCATTAAGGAGATTACTGGCTTAATACACATTAACTTTGTAAACACAATTATACAAAACAAACCAATGTTTTAACTTACCTGTGGGCTCCAAAAAATAACGTCGCCGTCGTATTGGTTACGAAACTACAAAAATCAAATTAGCCACCAACACGTTTAATTCATTTAATAAAGTGTTGGTGGTGGTTTTTCTGTTTAACGACTAGCTGTGTGGTAACAAAGACCATTAGCGTCGCCCTCCTCCTTTATCCAGGCTTGGGACTGGCACTGTCAGAAAGCGAACAGTGGCGGAGTTAATAAAGTGTTGTTTATTTGTTTATTATAAACAGTTTATATAGTCCTAGGCTGAGGCTCCTAGCATCCACACTCGGCCTATAACGCGGAGAGTACGAGTTCGATCCTCCTTCGAGGCAGCTACAGTGTAGGGACCTTAAGCAAGTTCTTCGCTCACAATTGCTCAGCGCCATCGATGTTCTGCCATATGGTCGTGTCACTCGTGTGCACTTCGGAAGTTTGGAAGCAGGGCAATGTCAAAATAGAGTTGTGTTGTATTACATCAAATCAAATACAATACGCATTGTATTAAATAGTTGTATTATATCGCATCAAATAGTTGTATTGCATTGTATGAAATACAGTTGTACAGTATCAAATACAGTTGTATTGTAATTTGTATTGCATAAGTTAATGTAGCTTTGTAATTGTTATTATTATGGCACAGTAATCCCATCAGAAGTCTAAAGAACTGCGACTATGGAAGAATGCGACTGACTTTGAAGCGACCTTCCAGTTGTCTTTATGTATTACGATAATGACACTCTAGAAGTTAATAGATAATGATCGCTGAAAACTACAATAATAAAAGCACAGTAGGTAATCGTCTTGGCGACCACATGACTCTGACATGATGATTGTTTAGCACGCATCAGGACTTGTGATTGTTGTGAAGATTTAATATATTTACCAGGGATGGACAGTAATTGAAATTACTTGAAATTGCGCAATTTGTAATTTGTTAATTTGTAATTCAGTTACATTTCCCATGTATTTTGTAATTTGAAATTACATTTCATGTCCCAAAGTAATTTGTAATTCAATTACATTTTTTCAAGTAATTTGCCCATCCTTGATACTTACCTCACTTAATAGATAGACGCAGAGGCGAAAGTTAATAGGCCTACATAACTTTGGGGGACACACTTTTTCTGTGGCCTTATTTTTGCATTTTTGGGGTGACAGATAGGTCTCAGTCAAACCTTGCCCAGGACAGTTCTCCTCTGTGCCCCGTGATTTACGCCACTGGCCAGGCTAAGTGGGAAGCGCAACCTACCGCTTTCAAAGATTAAAAAGTTAATTACACAGTTAACAACAGACTAGATATCACAACATGATATGGTCATCAACGACCGTATTGTTAACTATTATACTTTAATTTAATAAACTTGGATTGTAGTTTAAATATCGAATTTTGCAAACTCACCATTGTAATTTACTGACAGAGACGCCGCTAACCGGAAACGGAAAGACGACTTGGACATAGCCTATCCATTGAGGAAGTTGAGGACCACGCAAATCATCTACACTAAGAGGCGTCATTAAATAAACTACAGGCCTTTTGTTGAGGACCATCTATATCCTACACCATGTTGAGGACTAAATAAACTACCTTTTATTTGTTGAGGACGGTCCGATGGACCAGGCGTACCGCTGTTGCAGAACAAATAGGTCAATAGGTGCAATCGATAACAGCTTGACCTGCAAAGACGAGTCGCTTACAATTAATTAATTACGAAGATTTATATAGTGCCCTTCAAGGTTACTACTCAGGGCGCGCTCCCGACCCCAGCACGGCTGAAAAGGACAGTTTTCAGACAAGAATGGATTCTGGGACGCAAGCGCAGCGCCAAAGGGAGACGGTTCCAGAGAGAGGGGCCAACCACTAAGAAGCGTGATTCTGCTTAGTAGCTGTGCGGGCAAAAGGGACCATGAGCACGTCCCGCTCAGTAGAGCGACGACCCGGAGCACCCAAGGTAGGGCAGCAGAGGTCGCGTAAATAGGCGGGTGCGAGCCCCAGCAAGGACCGCCAAACCAAAGCGATGATCCGATACGAGATCCGCTGCAGGAGGGGGAGCCAATGAAGCACATCCAGCATATAACCTGAGACATAATGTGCACTGTTCTGCCTTTGCAGACGTCCACACTCCAAGGCGAACTGTTCTATGGGGTGGAGCACTCAAAACTATATCATCATGCTATATCCATCCAGTAATGAAGGAAGCCCTTCCACAGGCTGACCGACGATTCCACTGGAGGGTCAAAATTAGGTGATCAAGATTAACGTTACGGTCTGTTGTAATATCCAACGCTGTACAGCTTATATTAAAGAGCGCAAGCAGTGCATGGCACTCACAAAGGTCGGTGGTTATAGCCACAGCATAACCATCGTTATCCTCCTCCCATCGAGTCATCGACCACTACGCTCTTCCAACAGACTTGAGCTTCTAGTTCCTCATACTATAACAGCTATGGCTCAGTCCCGGTCCTTTCCTTCAATTGGTCTCTCTCTTTGGAATGCGATGTCTCCATCTACTCGCTCTCGAATTCTAGCTAGTAACCTCTCTTCCACCTTTGCTTTTCTCAAAAACTTTTTTCTTCTCTTTGGCCTTGCGCACTGGGAGCGCCTCTGAATGGTTCACCCTATGAGAGGCGCTATATAAATGTTTTAATACAAATACAATACAATACAAAACCATCTCTGTTCAATGGCCCTTCCTGACGCCAGACTGCAGCTTTGGCATGTAATGTAGGCCTACACTTACTGACATGGGTATCCTTTGCTTGGTTTCTCGTGTGTGCGCGGGCCCACCACTGGCGACTCTTTCAGCTTACTGTGCATTGTTTTACTAACTGATGTAATATACATGTATTCGTTCTTAACAGTATGAGAATTGTAGAAAAATAACTGGGGGTCAGACTTTGACCCATGTGGAGCTTGGGTGTGCAATAAAGACTTCACTGTGGAGTTCCAAGAAAGACTGGGGTGTTGAACCCCACCCCGGCAATTCTCACCCTGGTTCTTAATGACACTTAACATCATATAGGCTAGTACAGAGAGCACCTCTGAGTGCACATCTTGGGGGTGCTATATAAATGTTCAAATACATTACATTACATTAATTGTCCTTTTCAGCAAGAATTATCCAAACATTAGAAGTTAAATTACCCAAACACATGTACATGTAATAAGTTTTGATGTGATTATTATATCAATAGTTTTCAGTTATAATTATCCAAACATCAGAATTTAAATTACTCAAACATCATAATTTAAACTACCCAAACACATGTAATCTGTTGAAACAAGACATGATAGTTTTCAGTAACACTTCTCCAAACATCAGAATTTAAACTACCCAAACACATGTAATCTGTTTAACGAGACATGATAGTTTTCAACAAAAATTATCCAAACATTAGAATTTAAACTACCCAAACACATGGAATCTGTCTCGATCAGATACATCAGTAGTTTTCAGTGATAATTATCCAAACTATAGAATTGAAATTACCCGAAGACATGATACACAGCTAATCTGTTTCCAACAGTACTGTTGAGCGTTTTACAACTGCAGCACAACATATTATTACCTTGTCCATAATAACATCGCAGTGTCAAGCACATCAAAACCTAAAAAGATTTTCTTCAGAAATCCAACTAAATCCATGTCACACAGTCATTGATCAAACTGCAACTATTCTTCATTGTTCCAGATGTGTCTTCAAGCAGCAAGGCATTGTCACACCCAATGCGGAATCATTCACCCACAACATCCGATGGAGGCGCCTGTGGATCCGCCGGTCCTGCAGCAGGGTCAGCTTCGCCTGCCTCGGCTTCCATCTGCGTCTGCAAAAAATGAACAAGCTCTCATATTAATTTAAAACAAGCCCTCACCTTTTACAGTTAGTCTGAAACCTCGCATTGCCAAACAGAGCAAGAAAATGTTACCATTTACATCGCTACCACCTGTAGCTTTCAGCTTCATGTGGGCCCGGGAGATGGTTGACTGGTAACACATTGGCAAGAAGATCAGAAGGACGCGGGTTCGATACATGCTCACTCACCTTTCCATCCCTTAGAGGCGACTGTAAAATAAGCAGGACTTATGGGCACCTTGCAGGCTATCATATAGTTAAATTCGACTCCTGTTAAACTTGTTAAGAGAGATGGCTAAATGGCAACACGTTGGCACGAAGATCAGAAGGACATAGGTTCGATACCCGCTAGCTCCATGTTAACTCAGCCTTCCACCCCTTAGAGGTGACTGTAAATACACAGGACAGATGGGTGCCTTGCAGGCTGCCACATAGTTAAATTCGACTCCTGTTAAACTTGTTATCATCCGTTACTACATGTACTGTATCATGTAATCTTACTGCGTACACTTGTCGGTTTGAATTAATAAATGTGACGAAACTACCTTACCGAAACCCATCTTTTCTTCCATTACATTACATCTGCACTGACTCGGCTGAAAAACTCATACTCACAGGTTCATCATCCTTTCCGGCATGAGCTGATCGCTCCTCACCTTCAATCAACTTCAGCTGATCAAGAATTAAGGAGTTTAACAAAGATCAATATACACAGCAAGTCAAATCGTTATTATTATTATGCATTTATTAAGCACCACTGTCTAATGACCAAGCATCATTTGAGACACTGCACAGTTGTGAGTTGTGGATTTGCTCAAGGTCCGTACAATGAACTTGTCTCAGAGGAGGAAGCTCAAACTCATAACCCTCCTCATTACACTCGGCTACTGATATATCAGATGCACTGCACTAGTCAGTGTTAGATTGTTTTGCTAACTGATGTAATATATTCATTCGTAATGATATTTAACATAAATTATGTAGGCTAGCACAGAAAGCACCACTGAGTAAACATCTTGAAGGAGTGCTACAGTTACATTACATAACCAAATCCAAGAGACCCACAAAACTACACGTGTTTAACTTGTCATCATGTGTTCCTGCTATTTCACGTAATCATACTGTGGTTTGTCAGTTTAAATTGAATAAAAGAATATTCTTATTATAATATTATTATTACAGAGACAAAGTCTACGCAAATGAAAAGGATACATATTGGTCAATGTGTTCATCGTCGTAGATTGTAAACAGAGTATCTTTGCCAACCAAACCAACCGAACAGTTCTGTCAAACATAAGACAAATTTGTTCATCAATCAATCAATCAATCAATCAATCAATCAATCAATCAATCAATCATTCAAAGTATACTTCTCTGGTAACAAATTCAGCACCAGCCATCTGGGTCAGTCTAACCATTTACACAACTCACAACAGCATATCGCTAGACACATTCACCAACTGGCTTAAGCCGCACTTACCGACCTGCTTTTTTTTGGTTGTCCCCCAGTAAAACGGGAAAAAACCCTGGAAAAAAAATTTTTGGCCCCCCCCCCCCACCCAAGTTTTATCCCCGGGGAGGAAGGCCCCCAATTTGGGGGG
>JACEVL010003579.1:0-11670 GCA_020284085.1 Aporrectodea caliginosa
CTGCATTTTTAAAAACCCTAAGCTTATCGTATCAGGTGAGGCATTCGAAAACACCCTACTAATTTTTTTCCTTACTTTATCTTTGTCTAAAAAATTTTTTCAGAAAAAAAGACCTGCCCAAACCCCCATATTTTAAGTTTTCCCCAGTTATTTTAATTTCCCATTGTCTTTTATTTTTTACAAAAAAATTTTTTAAAGTCCAGGTGAATTTTTACTTTTTGTCTCGATAGACATTTCGGATTTGAACTTGGGTCATTGGTATTTAATCTAAAAAAAACAAAAAAATTAAAAAAATAAGTCCAAATTTTTGAAGGGTTTTTTTTTTTGTTTTCTCGGGGAAGGGGCTATTTTTAAAATAAATTACAAATAAAAGAATCAAAAGTTATTTAATTAAAAAACAATTTTAAAAAAATTTGGAAAAGCCGTCTAAATAATTTTAAAATTTTAATTTTTCTTTTTTCTTTCCGGTAGCCCTCCGGGAAAAGGGAAAAAAAAAATTTGTGTCTCAAAGCTATAGAGGAACAAGTTCAGTCATCCAATAGAATCATTAATAATAGTGTATCACGTGAATGTGAGATCTATAACCGTGATCGAGTGAGGTTTGAAAAAAAATATACGGCGTTATGTCCATAGCCAATACCAGTGAAAGATCTGAACATGTGACTTGTTCTTGTAACCCACACCACTCACTTTGTTCGCAATCAATAATGTTTTAGAGCTTTATGTCCAAAAATATCCACCCCTGCCATAATTATAGACAAATTACTCATAGTAGATTTAAATTATGATCGAAGTACACATTATAATCATACTAAGGGAAAACATTGTTTTCCAAAAAATTTAATTTAATTGCCATCAATGAAACAGAGCAAAAAAGTTTCGTCAGCAAATCTTAAAAATAGTTTTTCTCGGTTTCGCAAAAAGTGGACATACAACCTTTTAGTTCTAGGGGTAGGCCTACGATATGCATTGTCGTGATGGCCTAGCTGTCTTATTAATAATCTGTCTTGCTAGACCATACGAATGATAACGGTTCGTTCAATGTATATGAATTTATTACAGCAAAGAACAATAGAAGTATAAACGTCATAAAACAGTCGGTCGGTCGAGTCACTATACTATGAAGTCTAATGAAGTCTAGTCTTACAATGTGTCTGTCTAATCTGAATCTAATCTAGTCTGTCTTTGTCTGAAGAAGTCTAGTTAATCAATCGGAATCTAATCTAGTCTGTCTTTGTCTGAAGAAGTCTAGTTAATCAATCGGAATCTAATCTAGTCTGTCTTTGTCTGAAGAAGTCTAGTTAATCAATCTGAATCTAATCTAGTCTGTATTTGTCTGAAGAAGTCTAGTTAATCAATCGGAATCTAATCTAGTCTGTCTTTGTCTGAAGAAGTCTAGTTAATCAATCGGATCTGTCTGACGCTGGAGACCCGCAACAACGTTCCTTGAATTCAGATCACGACGTCGCGTCGAATCCTAACCCAGGCGTCCTGTGGCAGGAGCGCCTTCCCGTTTTATACCCATCGCCCAAATCAACAAGGTTTATGAGGTTTTGATGTGTTGTTGACTTGGGGCTTTTGACGCAGCGAGGTGCAGGTGTCAGCGCTGCGGCGGCCGTCGGTCACAACCCGGGCTCGCAGCTGGTGTCTTGTGTCATGACAGCAGCATCCTTCCGGCTGCTATCGGTTGCTGCTGATAACGCTTGGTCAGTCGGTCACGGCCTTGCCCTTGAACTGAGATGGTCGACGAAAGTGTTGATTTAGGCCGGGTTAGCAACCCGGGTCATCGAACTAGCCCCTCCGGTTCGTTCTTGTAGGGCGTCGTTTGCTGACCATCCTTAAAGTAGGCCGGCCGTTGACCTCCACCGTGACATGCATGTACCGTGTTGCGCGCTCAACCGGAGCTCATCCCATCATCGTATAGTCCGGGTTCTCACTATCTCAATCAAATCCGGGACAAGAAATCGGCTGCGATGTTCTTGCTTCCGGGGCGGTATTTAAAATCAATGTTGAATTCTTGGAGCGCCAAAGCCCATCTCGCTAGCTTCGCGCTCTTCGGAGCAGCCTTCACAGATCCGAAGTCCTCGTCTCGGTCAAAGATGACAGAACAGTTAATTACCACTGCCTGTTCTTTCCGTTCATGAAAATTACGAATTTTATTCTTGTGGACGTGTCCTTCCTTACCCTCGATTTCAGCAATGTATGAGTAAGGGGACTTCATGGTCATCACAGTTCTGGGGCCCTGCCATCTACTGTAGAGTTTGGCGCCCTTGGAATCGGGTGCCAGGATGATGACGACTTTGTCACCCATCTGGTATCTCCTATCCATGCTACGCAGATTATAATGCTCTGTGTATTGTTTCTGTTCTATCTCTGAATCATAATCTGCATAGGCCTTCGCTAGCTCTAGATTTTCTTTTGTAAGTTTACTCTTGAAATTAGTGCCACAATTCCAACTAATTACCTTGGGCACAGAGAAAGTCATGAATACTTGAATGCAAGCCTCACACACGGCTTTGGCAGACAAGGATCGGAGGGGGTAAGCCATTGGCCACCGCGAGAATCGCTCAACCAAGACCAACGCATAATTGTATTCAGGCCGAGGAATCGATGGATCTCCTTCCGGTAGACTTGGCCCTCCTATACAATCGGCAGACAGGTGCGACCACGGCAGTTCATCATTACGCTGAATGGGCGTGATGGGGACTCGTTGTGCTGTCTTCATCGGAGCTCGCAGTTGGCAGATTGAACAAGAAGCACAATAGGCCTTGATCTTATCATCCATGTGAGGGAACCAGAAGCTGAGTCTAATCCGATCTCGTGTGGATTTAAAACCCATGTGACCTGCAAACGGAGCGTCGTGTCCCATTTCTAGGACGACTCCAATCCTCGTTTCTGGTAGGCACAGCTGGTTCACTTTATGGCCCGTAATACTGTCTGTGTGAACAGTGTGATACAACAAACTATTTTCGAGATAGAAGTTGTTTTTGTGTTGATTAGCTAGTTTAAAGAAAGGTCTTAAGGACTTGCATTTACTTTGTTCACTAGCTAATGTTTCAACGTCGGCTATTCGTTCGTTAGTCGGCTCCTCGGGGTTATCCGTATCTAAGAAGTCGGGTTGTCCATCCGTCACTTCCGTTATGTCATCATCTACGGGGCTCAGAGCCGTCTCTCTATTGCCGTTAACAGCATTAGCGTCTACAGGGTTAAGAGTGTCCTTGACACTCGGTCTGCTAACTAGGCTGTCCCCCTTATCGTTCGAATCGGTCAGTGTAGTTATGGCGGTACTGGCTTCCCGCTCTGATGAGGCTTGGGCAGCATCATCATGGTTCACGGCCAACACGTTATATAGCGCCGTGTCTCTTAGGAGTGCTACAACGTTGGGTGTTAAAATAACGGCCTCATTCAGATCTGGCACAACTGCCATCCATACACGCACAGCTGGGGCTATATTAATGAGTCCCGTTGTGCTGTCAATAACGGGTCTAAGCTGCAACCGGATAACGTCGGCGACGTTTGCCTGTCCATTCATTCCGGCCAGTCGTACTTGTTTCTGCGTGGGTAAATTTAAGTGTTCAATTAGTGATTTACGCACGCAGCAGACTTCAGCACCACCGTCCACTAGGGCCCTTTGATCTCCCAATTGTTCTATTTGAACGTCCACATACGATCTTATGTGGAATTCATCGGCGTCTATAGAGGCCTTGTGTGTTTCTATGTCGTCTTCGACAGCCGTTGAGCTATTCCAGCCCACGTTGTCGGGAGACCGGGTGCCCCCCGCGCGTGTCTCACTGCGCGCCTCTTTGTTATGCGGGGTGAGGCCTAGCGTTGGGTCAGCCGTGCAGGCATTCATCTTGGCCGACTTCTTATCGGCCTCCGCCCCCTTGTTCTGTGGGCATTGATGGGATCTGTCCCCGTGGCCCAAGCAGAGGAAGCAAAATCCCCTCCGCATTGCTTCGGGCAATTTACGGGCTGAGATGAACCGTTCACGTAGCTGAATTGGGTCAATACGAAATTCCTTGAGGTCCTTGTAATTATTCAACTGCGCTTGCGTCAGCCGAGCTGTTAACGCTTTTGTGCGTTCGTTTAGGTTAGCCAGAAGCAGATTAGCCCTTACATCATTATCAACCTTGATTTGATCAAATAGTCTTTCTATGTGGTCAAAGTAGCATTGTATCTCGGCGCTGTCTCGAGGGAATTTCCCTAAGACGCCTTTCAAAGCGTCGCCGAAATATTTAATCCTGCTAGCCAGGGATCGTTTAGTGACACGCTCTTCGTCTCTAGCTTGTCTTTCTAAGTCTGTCTGCCTCTGTCGCTCTCGCTCTAGGCCTAATTGTTCCTCTCTCAGTTTAAATTCCCTTTGTTTCTCTAGGTCTTCCTTCTCTTCTCTCTTCCTTCTCTCCTCCTTTCCCTCCCTTTCCCTCGTCCTCCTTTCCTCCTTTTTCTCTTCCTTCTTCTCTTCTCTTCTTCTCCTTTCCTCCTTTTCCTCCTCGTATCTTCTCCTCTCGAATTCAAGTCTTTCCCTTTCTAAATTTAAGTTTAGGCTCGACGCCGTCAAACTACGGGTCGTGGGACTGGTCGCCGGTGGAGGCGTAACCGGTCCCATACCCACGATTTCAGCCCATTCGTCTATTAGCTGTGGCCGTTTCATCGCATATACCTCTTCCTCATCTATCCCCGCTCTGATTAGATAGATGGCGAGCCTAGTCGTGGCCATCTTCCGAATGTCCGCTTGTTGGTCTGGAGTCAACTGATCCATGATGAAATCGCTTAAAAGAGGGCATAGGCCCACGCGCAAGAAAGAGGAAACCACGGGACTGGACTTCAACAGAAAAAGGTCCCTAGTCCCTGATGAAGCGTTTAAAAGAGGGGTATAGGCCCACGCGTAAGAAAGAGGAAACCACGGGACTGGACTTCAACAGAAAAAGGTCCCTATAGTTGTAGAATTGTACTAGACGCTACTAGCCGACTCTTGCCCCGAGATTTATCTTCCTTACTTTCCCATATACAACCCGTACAAGGCGTAAGGTCCTACCTGTCTCGTGTTGTACGTGACTGCGTCCTCTCGATTCGTCCTCTCGACAGCGTGTTCCCTCGGTTCCACGTGACGCTGGTGACCCCGTGTTCTCTCGATTGCACGTGACACTGCGTTCTCTCGATCGACCGTCTTTGGCGTATCTCGTTCGCCAAGTCTCGAACAGTTTCCTTGGTGACCGTCTCGTGGCGATGATCGTCCGACGCCCACCAATCGCTCTCTTCCTCTGTATAATAAACTCACACAGAGGTGATATTACAAATCTGATCCTGTCGACTGCGCCAATATGTCGTGATGGCCTAGCTGTCTTATTAATAATCTGTCTTGCTAGACCATACGAATGATAACGGTTCGTTCAATGTATATGAATTTATTACAGCAAAGAACAATAGAAGTATAAACGTCATAAAACAGTCGGTCGGTCGAGTCACTATACTATGAAGTCTAATGAAGTCTAGTCTTACAATGTGTCTGTCTAATCTGAATCTAATCTAGTCTGTCTTTGTCTGAAGAAGTCTAGTTAATCAATCGGAATCTAATCTAGTCTGTCTTTGTCTGAAGAAGTCTAGTTAATCAATCGGAATCTAATCTAGTCTGTCTTTGTCTGAAGAAGTCTAGTTAATCAATCTGAATCTAATCTAGTCTGTATTTGTCTGAAGAAGTCTAGTTAATCAATCGGAATCTAATCTAGTCTGTCTTTGTCTGAAGAAGTCTAGTTAATCAATCGGATCTGTCTGACGCTGGAGACCCGCAACAACGTTCCTTGAATTCAGATCAAGACGTCGCGTCGAATCCTAACCCAGGCGTCCTGTGGCAGGAGCGCCTTCCCGTTTTATACCCATCGCCCAAATCAACAAGGTTTATGAGGTTTTGATGTGTTGTTGACTTGGGGCTTTTGACGCAGCGAGGTGCAGGTGTCAGCGCTGCGGCGGCCGTCGGTCACAACCCGGGCTCGCAGCTGGTGTCTTGTGTCATGACAGCAGCATCCTTCCGGCTGCTATCGGTTGCTGCTGATAACGCTTGGTCAGTCGGTCACGGCCTTGCCCTTGAACTGAGATGGTCGACGAAAGTGTTGATTTAGGCCGGGTTAGCAACCCGGGTCATCGAACTAGCCCCTCCGGTTCGTTCTTGTAGGGCGTCGTTTGCTGACCATCCTTAAAGTAGGCCGGCCGTTGACCTCCACCGTGACATGCATGTACCGTGTTGCGCGCTCAACCGGAGCTCATCCCATCATCGTATAGTGTCTTCTCCAGTATTGGACCGTCGTCGTTCTGGAAGTTTTCTCTTCATTTGACTCTGTTTTAGAGTCAGCGCTGAATCTACAATGTTGTGATCTAATCTTATTAGAAGTCGAAGTCTATCATCGGGCAAGAAACCACTGTATGCAAAATCGTGGCAGAAATCCCCAGTCCTCGATGTCCGGCCAGGTTTCGCCTCTCCTGTCAGGCAAAGGTCTAGACGATGCTTGCGACCACCGATCGTAAATCAGACGTTAAAATTAGGTTTCGGCCACAAGGATGCAATTATTACTTAGAGAACATCTTGGCTTAGTTTTAATATCCTTGCTTTAAAAGTACAACTATAAAACCATGCGCAAATTTGACAATTTGATTAGGTATATGTTGGACTGATGATTACTGAAACAAAGGATGTGACAAGATGTGTATATATCTTGCATATGACCATGCTTCAGTACCAGACAATATGACCACCTCAAGAAACCACTGTATGCAAAAGGCATAATGTGCCTGTTAAAATAGCCTTAAGTCACAAAGAAGCTATTAGTATTTACAGAACATCTTGTCTTAGTTTGACATCCTTGTTTTAAAAGTGCAATTATATGAACCATGTGCAAATTCGATAATTTGATAAGAAAAATGTTGGACTAGTGATTACTGTAACAGAGGATGTGATATACAATTAAATTACAGCCATGCCGCCACAGGATGTCCTGCTTATCTGTGGCAGACATAACGCACAACCGGTCTAAACTTTTATTATGTTGTAGTAATACAACGTAGAAGGCTTCCTCATAACCCTGGTCGCTTTAACTACAGGGCCTACTGACTCACTGAGCCAGTTAAAAACTTCAAATGTTGTTTCAGTGAATCCAATTAATTTGTTGACGAATTTGTTTAGATAGACCCGCTGCCTTTTCCGGCAGTGGGCCTATCTCGCACACCCTCATTGCAGAGATCTAATAATTGTGCACCTTCCAGGACCTCCAATTGATAACGCAAGCGCAAATAAAGGCGAGAGGTACCAGGGTACTGAAGTAGAATTAGCAAAAGGTTCCGCATTCAAACGTTGGTTATCCTAATAGACCATGGTCTGCTACGACTGAATTTATCGTAATGAATGCTGAAAACATGTTACGTTTATTTGAGCACTAGGTGAAGATTTTGTCGTCACGGATTGCTAAGTAGTTATTTCGAAGTTCAAATTGCCTACCATAAGAATGCGCAAATCGATTATTTACGCAGAATCACTTACGTCCTGCTGGCTGTTGCTCGCAACAACCCGGATTACTGGTAAGTGGATTATTCAAGTAAACTTGTACAGTAGAAGGAAGCAGTAGCAGTAGCAGTAAAATTAAAAATTAAATAATAATAATAATAATAATAATAATAATAATAATAATAATAATAATAATATAATAATATAATAATAATAATAATAATAATAATAATAATAACGGGACCTTTCCAGCGACTCCAGACGACGAGGCTTGATTTTCCAGACACTGTCCCCTGCTCCTAAATCAATTTTTTCCAAATCCTGAGGGATCATTGATACCTCGGGTAAAAAAAAAAAATAATAATAATAATAATAATAATAATAATAATAATAATAATAATAATAATAATAATCAATAATAATAACAATAATAACCAAGCGCTATCTGCTTCGCACTTCTTCATCCTCTCTGGCTTTCGAGACCATGGGTCCGATAAACCACGAAGGCCAGGGCTTTCTCTCTTACCTAGGAAAAAAACTTAGTGTGGTCAATGGGGACCCACGAGAAACATCCTTCCTTTACGAGCGTATCTCATTAACGATACAACGCTATAACGCAATCGCGTTCCGAGGCACTTTCGCCAACCAGGACAACGAAGAGTAGGGTAATATCCAGACAAATTACATCAGCTAGTAATATCTAAGTCCCTGAGGGATCCTGTATACTTCGGGGCAAATAAATAATAATAATGGCAACAGCAACAACAATGATAATAAAAAAAAGAAGCAGAAGAAGATTTACATAGCGCTGCATTTCGACCGAGTTCAAAATCAATTGGTCATAATTATGATATTTTGGACAGATAGGTCTTGAGTACATAATTATGTGTATGTGTGCAACTATGTATGTATGTAAGTGTAAAAAAATAATAGTAATGATAATAGAAATAAATAGCCTAATAATAACAATAAAAGATTTATACAGGTCGGCAGAAGCTGAAAAAACAGGAAAAAGTACAGCACAGTTCAAAATCAACAATTATATAATCCTAACCTTAAGGCATTGGCCTTGGTTTCGTGTAGTTAGCTCGCGAGGTGTGTTCCATTTTGTGGCATTGCTTTCTATATAAAATAAATTATGCAAAATTGAATACCTACTGGAAATTAAACGTGCAACCTCTAGTTCTTTTTCCAAATGTGTTGTCATGCTTTGTTATGAAGGAAGCATTCAAGACAACTATATTGGTTGCTATTATGACGACATGAACGAACAGCCTGGACAGCAGAAAATAACTCTACAGAATGACACTACTTTGACTATAGAGCTGTGCATCGGGCATTGCTTACTACGAAATTCAACATATGCTAAACTCAAAGTGATTATGCTTGCGCCATTTTAAATGCCATATTGTAACCGTTGTTTCTTAATTTAAGTATTCAAAAATAATTTAAAATAAAGATCTGTATCTCGCTAAAATGCATTTTATTTTCGTAACTTTGAGAATTTTATGCCTCGGACGTATTTTACTATTCAGTAAGCATTTGCCGAAGGTAAATAAACTCATTGAGCATAGGTCTATTTTACTGTTATTATCTTGACTGTGAAACCTTTCCAATCGAGATCAAGCTTTTATCTATGCCATCCGAGTGTCACTACCTGTGCAAGCCTAGAACAATTGTGGGCATAGGTTTTGCAGAGATTTTAACTGTAGGACTATTGTTGAATTGAGATGTGCATCATGCATTATTTATAGAATTCAAAGGAATGTCTGTGTGGGAACAACTTCGGTGTCATGTTACCAGATACTTCCTGTAACTCACTCTGCCTTGGCAATCAGTCAGAGTACTGCGGTGGATCGGAGGGACAAAGGACTTCTTATTCGCTCTACGCCGGTAAAAGATTTCAGCTATATTATACAATGTATAATATACATTAGTCGAGAAATGAATATGAAAATGATCCTGTTTTGGGTAGCTTAGTATGTCTACAGAGGTCAGAGTAGTAATGGTGTTTTATTACTATCCTCATGGATGAACTGCTAGTCTAAAATATGTAACGATAATCGTTTGCAATAGACTGACTGTTCCTTTATTTGCATTGTAGCCTATAATTTGTTCCTATCGTGTTATTATTTTGGGGGGCCCCGTGGCGCATTGGATAACATCTGGCACAGAGACCGAGAGGTACCGAGTTCGAGCCCCCGTTGGGCGGATATGCTTTGTAGGCAGCTAGTGTAGTCCTAAAAAATGAAGTGGGGGAACGCCTGGATATTGAAGTAAGCAAAAAGTGCCATCTTGCAAGAATTTTGCATAGTGTGAGAAAAAAAGTGGGGGAACGGCGTTCCCCACGTTCCCCCCCACTACACCACTGTTTGTAGGCTGCTATTAGCGCCGTTGTATTGCAAGCTGTCTGTTCTGTTAGTAGTTAAGATTTCAATTGCATAACATGTAAATGTACAGCGCAGTGCGTTTGTCAGGCGCTTATTAAAGAAAAGATATTATTATTTATTATTATTATTATTATTATATTGTGAAGAAATCTTCATTTCCCTTTATTTTAAGGTCATTGAGTGCAGTAATTGTTAAGGTCTTTGAGTGCAGTAATTGTCAAGGTCAGTGAGTGCGGTTAAGGTCCACCATATTTTTTTGGGCGGTAAAATCTTGGGCGGTTTTTACCGATAATTACATGGTCTTTTGGGCGGTTAAGTTTAAGATTTAACCTGACTGGGATTTCATGGGTTTTGTCGGTGAGGTTTTTCACGGGATTAACCTCTTGTTTACATGGTGGTAATGGGCGGTTAACTTTTAGTATATAACCCTGTATATTGTGTTTCTTAACCTGCCCACTTTCTTTACCGGGTCTCCACTATATAAAGAGCAGTTGAGAAGACCGAGGGAACTTTGAGAGACCGAGAAGACAGAGAAGGCACGAAGAAGGCGTGACTGAAGAGTTCCTGCAGTAGAATATTTAAAAGTAGCTTTAGGTGTGAAGTTGTTCGTACTAGTTTTAGTAGTCATCTGCTGTTAAGTTTAAATAAACCGTTGAACTGTTTGCACGTTGGTTGCTGAACTGTCGTTGCAAGAAATCTCCTGATAGACCACGGGAGTGGACCCATCGAATCATCACTGAACTGGGGGTGTAGGCATCCTGGTAAGAGTTACACGTCCATTCAGCAGAATAGTCCACCGGCCAGATCCCGGGAACGTCACAATATTTTTTTAGCATTATCTTAAAAAATCCTAACTTGTTCCAATTGGTTAATTGGGCGGTATCTACCAGAAAATATGACAACACTAAGTGCAGGGCAATTGTACTTTCACTTGCGTACAGCTGTTGCGAACCTCATAATTATTTTGAATCACTTACTACAGAACAGCTGGCTTTCCAATACTCTGTGATCCTAATAATCGCTTGCCAAATTGCACTGTTCTACTCTAACCATGGCCTCAAGCGTACATTCAGCCGCGCTTCAAATGCATATTTGCTTATTTTAAAGCACGTATTGCGCTATATATAAATTGAATGAAATATAAATACCTGCACTGTACCTATTCTTGCGAAGATGTCTTTTATTTTGAACAGTATGTGAGTTCGGCTATTACGGCTACATGTGTGATCAAGTGTGTAACTGCAAAAGACTAGCTCCTTGTGATCGAATGATTGGAAAATGTCCAAACGAATGCGAAGAAAAATGGTTCGGCACAACTTGCAGCGACAGTAAATATTCAATATTGTTTTTCTATCTTAAAATTATTCGTGTTATCTTAATCCGACACACAGCTTGCAAGTCTTAATTAACATGAAAATGATCAACAGTGTTAACCGCAGTCGAAAAGAAGTACGGAAGTACCTCTGTAAATTGAGTCCAAGATGCCGTTATGAACTGCAAGAAGGCAGTTTTGTAATGAAAGAAATTTGTAGTGTGCAGATTGAAAAGGAAAAAGTAGCATGTGGATAGATATTTGAGTTGCAGGATGAACAATTGTTTAAAGAATTCTCTATACAATAATTATTAGTAGTTGACTTTTAGTGAAATGATTCAGCCGATGGCATCACAGCCCGCAGTCAGAGAGTCAGCTAGGTTGATTAGACTACGTGAGAAAAACATGAGCTTGCGAAAGCTGTTGACTGAAAGTGAAGGCGAGGTCTAAGACACCGTGATGACTGATAATGATGA
>JACEVL010003580.1:0-13488 GCA_020284085.1 Aporrectodea caliginosa
GAGCGAGCGCCGAGGATGACGCGATCGGTTGCTTTCGGCACCCTCGTTAGTACCCGTGCCAACAACTTAAAACTTTGCTCCCCTTGCAAAAATTCCTGCGGACACCCAAGAATAATAATATCGCATACATGCAAATATAATGTATGACTAGCGGCAGAATCGACAAAAGAATTATGCCTACCATGGCATGTAGTCGAACAGTAGCGAATGACGTAGTGCAAAATGTAGACGGAATGTTTCTTGCAGTAGCTTTGGTCGACGTCCCACCGAATGGTGAGTGATTCTGAATCCTTGGCACCCTCAGAAAACCTCAACTTGTCCGGCATTCTCACAACTAAAAGCAAGCAATTTAGTTATCAATAAATTATGTAGAGATAAATAATAAACACATAATAATACATAATAAACATTACTACATATAAACACACGTGGATACCAGTAGGCTATACATCAGAGATGGGAACGATTAGTTAAATTCTAATCGATTAGAATTAGAATTAGCTACTGAAGTTTGCTAATCGATTAGAATTAGCAAAATCTTGTAGCTAATCAATTAGAATTAGAATTAGCTGTTTGTCTAATCGGTTTGCTAATCGATTAGAATCTAATCATAGATACCCATCCCTGCATAGATATGGGTGCATACAGGCACACATGCTCATACAAATAGCCTACATGCATACATGTTTATTACATTCATAATAAATCCAAGCCATGCTGACCCCTCCCCCGGATACTGACCCCTCCCCGGATACTGACCTGGCACCAAAACAACCCGGCTCATTCAAACTTGAATAGATATAGTGATGGCGAATAAGCTGGTCTCCCTGATGTGGCTTTTGTGTGGAGCTGAGAAGCATAGGAGATTTATATTACATGCATTACATGGCAAGATTGAAAGCCACGGTTGGCAAGACACAATCCAAGATTTCGTCCACTAGATGCCTCCAAACAAACTCAATTAAAAAATTAAATAGGCATAGGGGAGACTGGGGCAAGAGTGGCATGGTGGGTAAAAGTGGCACTCTATACTTTTTTGAAAATATAACGCGTTCTAAAAAAGGGCCTTTCTTGCCTCTGTCTCCCATACCACTACACTGGTCACATACTGTCAGGCATAATTCAAATAAATAAATATAAAAACTGATTAACCAGTTCCATTTATAAATAAATAACTGAATGAACAATTGCATGCAAAAACTAAATAAAGAATTCTATAAAGAAATAACTGAACAATAATTCCATAGCCTAAATAAATGACTGAATACATAATTATATAAATAAATGACTTAATAAATAATTGCATAAATAAATAAAATAATAATTCCCTAACCTCCATCCCTGGCATAGATCGAATTGACTGCCATCATTCCGCTGCTGACGGTCTCCCTAGATAGCAGCATGGACTCAACGGAGACCTGGAAGTGGACGCTGCTGCATGGATGGTCTGGAAGATGGAGAGAATGTTCCGTCTGCATTGGACTGATCTGCGTCCAGTTGTATGGACTCTGAATCCAACGAAAGCGTAATGTAATGAACTTAATTTCTATGAATAGGCCAAGAACATACTGTAATGTAACATATCAGGTAAACTGGATGACGTAAGGTAATTCCTCCATTTATGACAAAAAACGTAATCCATCCATTTATCACCCCAACTGACTGTATTAAATGTATGAACATAAATGCACTCATGCGTACATGTGTTTGTAAGTGCCCATATCTATGTACTGGTATTCATGCATATGTACGTATATACCTGTGTGTCTGTAGGCTATGTATGTACGCATGACAGCGTCGCATGTATGTATGTATGTATGTATGTATGTAATTACAGGTATGCATGTATTAAAATTAGGCATATATTAAGCACCACTACCTAGTGACCAAGCATCACACGATGGCACTGAGCAACAGTACTGTGAGTGAAGGACTTGATCAAGATCCCTATACAGTAGCCGTCTCAGTGGAAAAGGTTCAAACCCATACTCTCCTCGCCTCTAACCAGTCGGCTACCCATGTCCAACATATATATGTATATGCATGCATGGTGCACATGTTTGTATGTATGTGCATATGTAGCCTACGTATGTGTTCATGTATGTACTAACTGAGCAAATGTCCTGTCTATTCCCAGTCGTTGTGCACCAGTAGATCGTGTATCCAGAAGCGTTCGGAAACGTCGTTGCATTGATGAAAGTGTAGTAACGATTGGCGAAATCCGTTGCAACCACAAACCTCTCCGGAAAAGGTGGAGCTGAAAAGTTCAGTCAAAATCACTGACAGCGGAAGAACGATTTCTGCTCTGGAGGGGATTTTAACCCCCGACCTTTCGGTCGACAATCCCGCCCGCTAATCAGTAGACTATCGCGCACCCCATCTACAACATGGGCGTATTTAGGCGGTAGTTTTACGGGTTCAACCCCCAAACCCTCCCCTAAATAAGTTTCCTAAAAAAAATTTTATATGCTTTTACATGCAAAATACAAAAAACGCTGGACTTTTGCGACGATTTTCAATGGAAAACCCCACCCCCGAAATCTTAAGACCCCTCCGAAATTTTTTTCTCGCAAAAGCCCATGATCTACAAGTATGAATTGGTGGAAAGTTTGCTTTGCATCAAGATCCACAAATGTTCAAGTACAGGCTCATGGGCGTATTTGGGGGGGGGAGGTTACGGGTTCAAACCCTCCCGAAATAAGTATCCCAAAAAATTTTACATGCTTTTACGTGCGAAATACAAAAAAACACCTTAACTTTTGCGACCATTTACAATGGAAACCCCTCCAAATCTTTTAAACACCCTCCGAAATTTTTTCCTGGCTAAGCCCATGTATAGGCTCAATAAGCAAGGTAGGTATGGTATGGTGAGGCAAGGAATACAGCATAGTGATGTGTAATGTAATGTACAGTACACTGTTTTAATGTATGACTATTGGATCGGTCGGTGCGTTGGGGCTTATTGGATCTACATGTCCTTGAGTGTCACAACACGGTTATAATTTATTACTATTATTATGACTATTATCATCATCATCATCGTCGTCATCGTCGTCATCATCATCATCATCATCATCATCATCATCATCATCATCATCATCATCATCATCATCATCATCATCATCATCATCATCATCATACGTGCACCTTTATTAAGCATCACTATCTAATGACAACTAACTTTCATTTTTCTTTGGTATCACAATCGACAACGGTTTGAGAGATTCGTTGAAGCCAGCGGAGCTCTGCGCCTCCACAGTTAAGATGTAAGTGGATTCGACATCTAAATCCACGGTCGCATTAGTCACTGAACCATCAAAGGTCAAGGTTCTTCCACCTGCTTCTGGAAGCAACGGTTTCCAAGACGTTTCCAGATTGCTCGCATTCCAAGGAATTGTTACGCCGCCAGGATGTTGTTCGCTGAGGAAATCCGACTGCCTTGTTATTCTCAGACGAAATGTAATTTTTTCATCGTTTGCCCAGCGTCTTGGTATAGGCTAAATGAAGTAAAGGTAACAGGTAACACGCTTCTTTATATACCTCTTCAGAACACTGCAGATGCATATCAGATAATGGTAAAACACTTCAATCAATCGGTCGAAATATATATTGCGCCCCTTCAATGTGTCTACTCAGAGGCAAATGGTAAAAACAGTTTAAAAAAACGAATAGAACGGTGAGGAAGGAACCGAGGGAGACAGCGCACCTACTGAAGAAGCCCATTCCACGTTAGAGGGTCAGTAACAGAGAACGCGCGTTTAGTAGCTGCAACGTAGCAGTAGGCCTAGGCTACGGGCAAAAGGGACAGTCAGGTTTAAATGCTTCCTTAGAAAAAACTTTGAAGCATGAGGGTGATAGAAGCACACTCGTGTGTGAACAGTAGTAAGCTATACCCCGTTCCTGGCTTAAACCCATACCCCGTTCCTGGCTTAATTCCATACGCCCGTTTCTGGCTTAATTCCATAGGCCCGTTCCTGGCTTAATCTAGTCCAAGTAGCCTACAGGTCAAAGGTCAATCGACGACGGTCACCTGCCTGAAACAGACACCGCTGTGCGAGGCTCATTTCAAGGGGTGCTCTTCATGGGTGGGGCGTGCGTGTGCATACCCCTCCCCTTCCAAGGAGGCCATTATTTTTGGGTGTGAGCCACAGCAGGCGCATACGCCAAATTTAAACCCCTTCATTGGCGCTACACGCTCTTTGAATATTCCTTAAACACAAATTGACGTGTTTTTGTAATACACGCAACCAACTTGCATATTCTTTTGGGTCTTTCATTGGGGAGCATATTATTTTGTGCTACAGAATTTACACTTAGGGAGGAAGGGAGAGCCCTGCTAGGCAATTTTGCGTGGCCACTCCATTTACACTTAGGCCAACTTTAAGTGTGGAGGCCACTTTCGCAACGAATATTTAGTACTGGCATGTTGTTTTGAGCAGTACAAGCATTTACTCTTATACCTCAAGCCCATGTATTTAGCTTGAATTATAGAAAGAGGGACGGAATTAGGGTTAACTAGGGTTAAGTAGGGTTCGCATAAAGCCGTGTCTGCGGTGTTTTTGCACTCCTGCCTTGTATTTGACTGTTTTCTCTCAGCCAGTCATTCACACAAGCCATACCCTTTAAGCGTGGAAGCCAACGCATGCAGCCTTTACGCTTACCTGCCATTACAGCTCTCGCCTGGCCATTTAGCAACGAATATTTAATATTTGCTACATATTTTAAGCTGTACAAGCCTTTACTCTTATGCACCAAGCCCGTGTATTTATATTCAATTATAGAAAGAGGGACTAAATTAGGGTTAAGTAGGGTTCGCACAAAGAAGTGTTTAGTGAGTTCACACACAGCCACAAACCCTTGTAGTTAGTTTGAATTATAGAAAGAGGGGCTCTTGAAGGCGTAGCAAACATTCGCTTACTTAAAACTTGGATAAGTTCTCAGTTAATTGGAAAACTGAGCTTTTCTCATTGATTATTGAGCATTAAAATTAGCTTCATAGGTTTACTCTAGCCATCAGGAGGTTGATTCGACTTGCAATTTTGAAAGACGGCACACAACTCTTGGTATTTGATTTTGAAAGACGATACAGAGCTCTTGGCATTTCATTTCGCGGTTTTCAAAATTTTAAGTTCTGAACTTCTCATTTGCTACTTTAAAATTTCAGACCTGGTGGTTTTCAAAATTTTAAGTTCTGATCTTCTCGTTTACAAATTTTAAAATTTCAGTTCTTCTCTTTTGCAACATTAAAATTTCAGACCTGGTAGTTTTCAAAAATTTTTATTTCTTATCTTCTTCATTGCAACTTTACAATTTCTGATCTTCTCGATTGCAAATTTAAAATTTCTGAACTTCTTCATTGCAACTTTAAAATTTCTGATCTTCCCGTTTGCAAATTTAAAATTTCTTAACTTCTTCATTGCAAGTTTAACATTTCTGATCTTCTCGTTTGCGAATTTAAAATTTCTGATCTTCTCGTTTGCGAATTTAAAATTTCTTAACTTCTTCACTGCAACTTTAAAATTTCTGATCTTCGCGTTTGCGAATTTAAAATTTCAGAACGTCTTCATTACAACTTTAAAATTTGAGAACTTCGCGTTTGCGAATTTAAAATTTCTGATCTTCTCGTTTGCGAATTTAAAATTTCTGATCTTCTCATTCGCAACTTTAAAATTTGAGATCTTCTCGTCTGCAACTTTAAAATTTCTGATCTTCGCATTTGCAACTTTAAACTTTGAGATCTTCTCGTTTGCAACTTTAAAATTTCTGATCTTCTCGTTTGCAAATTTAAAAGTTCGGAACTTCTTCATCGCAACTTTAAAATTTGAGATCTTCTCGTTTGCAACTTTAAAATTTCGGATCTTCTCGTTTGGCAAATTTAAAATTTCTGATCTTCTCGTTTGCAAATTTAAAAGTTCGGAACTTCTTCATTGCAACATTAAAATTTCTGATCTTCTCATTTACAACTTTAAACTTTGAGATCTGCTCCTTTGCAACTTTAAAATTTCTGATCTTCGCATTTGCGAATTTAAAATTTCTGATCATCTCGTTTGCAACTTTAAAATTTCGGATCTTCTCGTTTGGCAAATTTAAAATTTAAGAACAGGTGGTTTTCCATCCTTTACATTTCAGTCCTTGTGGATTGTAAATTTAAAATTTCAGAATTTCAGCTTTGCATCGCTTAGCTTTCAGACTTTTAGATATCTCAGTTTGGTATGAGGAACGGCTATGAGATTGGTAATGTTGCATCTCTTAGGTTGAGCAATGGTATTTTTCTTACTAAACCTCCAACTTGTGCGGTTTCAAGTGTTTCAAAATGAAGGTTTTAATCTATTTGCCGGTCGTTGTGTGCTTGCGCACAGAAGAGTGGCCGCGAAGCTGCCACTCTGTTACGGCGGTGGAGGCGGCGGCGGCGGCGGCGGCACGGGCCTCCCAGATCTTACCAATATCCATGGGCGACCATGTCGCTTTCACACTGAGAACATGTCCAAGTCTTTTAATTTTGGAGTTTATACTGCAAACAGAGTATCTTCAGAAAGAAGTCAACTGAGAGATGCGAACTTCAAACATTGAACTGTGCATTACAGAAACATTCAACTCAATTGTGACGGCTAGCAACTTCAAGAGGAGTTGGCATGCATTTTTAAACTGAACTTAACGAATTACAAATGACCAATAGAAATGGTACGCATTAATCCTTTTCCATTAGCGACAGGGTTGGTTGCGCTGAACTTTAAGTCTATTTTTGCAACCATGAGCGTACACAAATTTTCATAGACTCTTCATTTTTGGAGCGAGTGCTCTAGGAGCGGTTGTAGAAGCTGCAACTGTAGACGCAGCAGCAGCATGAGCATTCTGAATAGCAGCTGTGGCAGCAGCTCTAATGCACATGGAGCGTTGGCTCGCTCACCACTCAACTCAAAGCCGCTATCAGTTTTGGATGAGTATGAGTTGGTCGCTGCCATTAATCAATGGTGTTTATGCGAATTGTGTGTGCCCCACAAAGGTGTAGGATTAGAACTTATAAGAACTTTTTGTGAGCCTGTTTAAGTGTAGTAGCTGTAGCTTGTGCCTATACAGACGCAGTGATAGAACGTCTAAGAAGAAGAAGAGTTTAGCCTAGTGTTATTGTGCATACGCGAAGAAACGAGTATATGTAATTAAAATTTTAATGAAGTTGTGCTCGTCTTGGTTTGTTCAGAACAAACCAACGGTATAATATTAAACCATGAATATTCTGAGGGTTTCGACAACCCTTTAGCCACTCAATGGGCCCTTATGTAAATGGCTGTGCATGTTGAACAGGTTACGACTTGTGCGCAACGCCAGAATTTCTACATTATTCGATTTGCATTTTCTACAAATCATAGACGTTTTAAACATTTTCGACTCAGGCTTAAGAGTTAATAGACGATAGTTCGTTGATTTCTCTTCCTTTCGCTCAGCTTCTGCCATGCAAATTTCACATATACTCCCATAATTTCCACAGACCTCGAAATGACAAGGCTGCATACGAACAAGATCAGACAACATTAATATATGCTCATCATTGCCTTTGATTTTGTCTACACCGATATGACAATTATCATTCGATGATTGCTCACACATCTTGCTAAACTCCTCCATGTCTTGCTTAAAACACATTTTTGCATACAGTTGAGAAATATATATCGAATCGTTGACTGGTCATCGTATAATGATCACGAGAGTAAGAAATTTCAACTTTAAAGCGACTCTCAAACAAACGAGTGCTGAAGATGCAAATTTAAATCATGATGCAATGGTTTCTATCTTTCAGTTTTCACAACTTTGCATTCGCAGCTGAGTTGAATGTTTCTGTAATGCACAGTTCAATGTTTGAAGTTCGCATCTCTCAGTTGACTTCTTTCTGAAGATACTCTGTTTGCAGTATAAACTCCAAAATTAAAAGACTTGGACATGTTCTCAGTGTGAAAGCGACATGGTCGCCCATGGATATTGGTAAGATCTGGGAGGCCCGTGCCGCCGCCGCCGCCGCCGCCTCCACCGCCGTAACAGAGTGGCAGCTTCGCGGCCACTCTTCTGTGCGCAAGCACACAACGACCGGCAAATAGATTAAAACCTTCATTTTGAAACACTTGAAACCGCACAAGTTGGAGGTTTAGTAAGAAAAATACCATTGCTCAACCTAAGAGATGCAACATTACCAATCTCATAGCCGTTCCTCTTTAGCTTTCCAAACTAATAGAAGGCCTGTACAGGCTTTCATTCATTCGCTTATTTCTGCTAAAAACACGTAAATTCGATTAGCAATCCGTCTTAAATGGTGCCATACAAGCTACAATCTTAAGTTTGCCCAGTTCACCTCCGTTTCTGGATCTAAAATTTGTGAGTTTCTCTCGTTCATGTAACTTTGAAAAATGATGAGTCCATTAAAAGATCACATTTTTAACTCACTGTCAGCAACTTTTCAAAGAAGACACCCTCATACCAAACTGAGATATCTAAAAGTCTGAAAGCTAAGCGATGCAAAGCTGAAATTCTGAAATTTTAAATTTACAATCCACAAGGACTGAAATGTAAAGGATGGAAAACCACCTGTTCTTAAATTTTAAATTTGCCAAACGAGAAGATCCGAAATTTTAAAGTTGCAAACGAGATGATCAGAAATTTTAAATTCGCAAATGCGAAGATCAGAAATTTTAAAGTTGCAAAGGAGCAGATCTCAAAGTTTAAAGTTGTAAATGAGAAGATCAGAAATTTTAATGTTGCAATGAAGAAGTTCCGAACTTTTAAATTTGCAAACGAGAAGATCAGAAATTTTAAATTTGCCAAACGAGAAGATCCGAAATTTTAAAGTTGCAAACGAGAAGATCTCAAATTTTAAAGTTGCGATGAAGAAGTTCCGAACTTTTAAATTTGCAAACGAGAAGATCAGAAATTTTAAAGTTGCAAACGAGAAGATCTCAAAGTTTAAAGTTGCAAATGCGAAGATCAGAAATTTTAAAGTTGCAGACGAGAAGATCTCAAATTTTAAAGTTGCGAATGAGAAGATCAGAAATTTTAAATTCGCAAACGAGAAGATCAGAAATTTTAAATTCGCAAACGCGAAGTTCTCAAATTTTAAAGTTGTAATGAAGACGTTCTGAAATTTTAAATTCGCAAACGCGAAGATCAGAAATTTTAAAGTTGCAGTGAAGAAGTTAAGAAATTTTAAATTCGCAAACGAGAAGATCAGAAATTTTAAATTCGCAAACGAGAAGATCAGAAATGTTAAACTTGCAATGAAGAAGTTAAGAAATTTTAAATTTGCAAACGGGAAGATCAGAAATTTTAAAGTTGCAATGAAGAAGTTCAGAAATTTTAAATTTGCAATCGAGAAGATCAGAAATTGTAAAGTTGCAATGAAGAAGATAAGAAATAAAAATTTTTGAAAACTACCAGGTCTGAAATTTTAATGTTGCAAAAGAGAAGAACTGAAATTTTAAAATTTGTAAACGAGAAGATCAGAACTTAAAATTTTGAAAACCACCAGGTCTGAAATTTTAAAGTAGCAAATGAGAAGTTCAGAACTTAAAATTTTGAAAACCGCGAAAATGAAATGCCAAGAGCTCTGTATCGTCTTTCAAAATCAAATACCAAGAGTTGTGTGCCGTCTTTCAAAATTGCAAGTCGAATCAACCTCCTGATGGCTAGAGTAAACCTATGAAGCTAATTTTAATGCTCAATAATCAATGAGAAAAGCTCAGTTTTCCAATTAACTGAGAACTTATCCAAGTTTTAAGTAAGCGAATGTTTGCTACGCCTTCAAGAGCCCCTCTTTCTATAATTCAAACTAACTACAAGGGTTTGTGGCTGTGTGTGAACTCACTAAACACTTCTTTGTGCGAACCCTACTTAACCCTAATTTAGTCCCTCTTTCTATAATTGAATATAAATACACGGGCTTGGTGCATAAGAGTAAAGGCTTGTACAGCTTAAAATATGTAGCAAATATTAAATATTCGTTGCTAAATGGCCAGGCGAGAGCTGTAATGGCAGGCAAGCGTAAAGGCTGCATGCGTTGGCTTCCACGCTTAAAGGGTATGGCTTGTGTGAATGACTGGCTGAGAGAAAACAGTCAAATACAAGGCAGGAGTGCAAAAACACCGCAGACACGGCTTTATGCGAACCCTACTTAACCCTAGTTAACCCTAATTCCGTCCCTCTTTCTATAATTCAAGCTAAATACATGGGCTTGAGGTATAAGAGTAAATGCTTGTACTGCTCAAAACAACATGCCAGTACTAAATATTCGTTGCGAAAGTGGCCTCCACACTTAAAGTTGGCCTAAGTGTAAATGGAGTGGCCACGCAAAATTGCCTAGCAGGGCTCTCCCTTCCTCCCTAAGTGTAAATTCTGTAGCACAAAATAATATGCTCCCCAATGAAAGGCCCAAAAGAATATGCAAGTTGGTTGCGTGTATTACAAAAACACGTCAATTTGTGTTTAAGGAATATTCAAAGAGCGTGTAGCGCCAATGAAGGGGTTTAAATTTGGCGTATGCGCCTGCTGTGGCTCACACCCAAAAATAATGGCCTCCTTGGAAGGGGAGGGGTATGCACACGCACGCCCCACCCATGAAGAGCACCCCTTGAAATGAGCCTCGCACAGCGGTGTCTGTTTCAGGCAGGTGACCGTCGTCGATTGACCTTTGACCTGTACTTGGACTAGATTAAGCCAGGAACGGGCCTATGGAATTAAGCCAGAAACGGGCGTATGGAATTAAGCCAGGAACGGGGTATGGGTTTAAGCCAGGAACGGGGTATAGCTTACTACTGTGAACAGTTTCTTGTCTGTGAAAAGTATGGGCATGTGAAAATTAATTTACCATTAAATGTAAAAGCCATTTACCATGACTTATTAAGACAAAAGGGTATGTAGGCCTATGTATGTTATAGCGCCCCTTCAAGATTTCTACTCAGAGGCGCTCCCGACTACAGCGCGGACACTGAATCGGAGTTTCACGCCGAAGCGCATGAGCAATTGCGAGTGAAGGACTTGCCCAGGGTCACTACGCAGCGGCTTGAGGTGGATTCGAACCCGCAACCCTCCGGCTGCAAGGCACCGAACATAACACTACACCACCGCGCCCCACCGGGTAGATCAAAAGGGTGCGTGATAGCATATTCAACTGTCAACCGAGAGAGAGGTCGGGGGTTCAAATCCCTACCAGGGCAAACATGTGTTTCGAGATTTCTGTTCCACATGCGCCCCCTAGCCAACTCGGTTAAAATGAGTACACTGACCGTACACTGTCAGTGGGAAGATGAGATGGTAAGGGAGAGGCCTGGCTCCCTCATACGCCGAGGCCAAGAAAAGTGAAGGCGCTAACGCTCTATCCCCATAGCATAGCCTAGCCTAGATAAAGGCTACAGCGGTTGTAAAACTCAGATGTTTGACAACCGTTAACAATCTTAACCTGAATCCTAAACTACTGAACAATAAGCGTTTACTGCTTAAAAGTAATAGCGGTCCAGGTTTGCTAATTGCTTCCCTAAGACAATTAGGTTGATTAGCTGAAGATAAAGAAGAAGAGAAAGCAGCGTAATAAAAGCTGAAGACTTTCCACTTTTGCCTAAAAAGAAATTCACGATTTATTATTGAAGCAATTTACTAATACTTATTAAGACAAAATGGGTGCGCGATAGCGTGCTCGACTATCAACTGAGAGGTCGTGAGTTCTAATCTCCACCAGGGCAAATTTTTCGAGATTTCTGCTCTGCCTGGCCCCCTAGCCGACAAAGTTGCAAAGAGTACACTGACTATACACTGTTGGTGGGAAGATGAGACTTCGAGGGAGAGGACTGGCCACGAACACCCACATGCCAAGGCTAAGAAAATGAAGTCGTTAACACTCCGTACCCATGGCTGCCTCAGGGCAGAGCTTAAGGGACTGCTCTTCTTCTTCAATGTGGTAAAATTATGATAATGTAATAGTGTAATTATTATAGTGTAATGTAATCTTCTTCTTCTTCTCGTCGTCGTCGTCCTCCTCTTCCTCCTCCTCAAATAATATTACATTAAAATAGTGCAATATGGTCAAATTAGGATAGTGCTTTATAGGATAGAGGCTCTCCCTCTCCCTTTCCATCTCCCTCTCCTCCTGCACCTCCTCCTCTTCTTCTTCTTCTTCCTCTTCTCCTGCTCCTTTTTCTCCATCTTCTTCGGCTTGATTTGATCTTCTTCTTCTTCTCCTCCTCCTCTCACCACCTCCTCCTTTTCCTCTTCCTCCTCCTCCTCCTCTTACACTTCCACCTCCTCTTCTACTTCCTCTTACACTTCCACCTCCTCTTCTACTTCCTCTTACACTTCCACCTCCTCTTCTACTTCCTCTTACACTTCCACCTCCTCTTCTACTTCCTCTTACACTTCCACCTCCTCTTCTACTTCCTCTTACACTTCTACCTCCTCTTCTACTTCCTCTTACACTTCCACCACCACCTCCTCCTCTTCTTCTTCTCGTCGTCCTTCTCCTCCTCGACCTCCTCCTCCTTCTCAATTGAATTGAAGGAATATTTTGGAAGAATTCTTTCATGTCTTGTTGGAACTTGGAACCGTACCTGCCAGAAGAGTTGAATGGGACGCTGTTGTCTACGGCGGTCATAGTTGGCGTCTGTTGTCAACACACGATACGACCCAAAGGTCACTGGCGGGTTCATGGCAGGCACTGAAAGAATTGATGCAAAACATGGGACCTTATTAATAATAATATTATTATTATTACTACTACAGCACTACTGCTGCTGCTGCTACTACTACCACCACCGCCATCATCATCATTATTGGCATCATCATCATTATTGCTATTATTATTATCATAACCACTCTTAAACATCATTATTATTGTTGCCCTTATTGTTACTACCAGTGTCTACCACGATTAGGCCTATTATAATAATTATATTGAGATTTGAGAACGCTTCCGATGAGGTTGTTCAACGAGTGGAGCCAATAGCGCTATATCCTACACATTCAATAATTGCAATAATTACAGATTTAAAAAATTCAGAGTTTTAACAGCTCCATCAATGCCACAAGTTTTTATGAAATTGCGCAGTGATCAACGATTGGCAAAACGTTATCTGGCGGTAACAGAATTCTTAATTGGCCGCAAATTATTTAATTATATTGTGTCGCCGACCGAAGTTTGTGAAGGGGTCTCGGCTGATCGGATGCTTTATGACCTTTCTTTTTCAGTTTTATAATTTCTATGACCTTTTCAGTTTCCCAGATTTTAATGACCCTAAATGTTAACTTTCACACAGTTTTTGTAAGTGTTTGTATGACCTTAAATTTGTAGTTTCCAAATTTTAGGACTTCATTTTTTCAAGTTCGAAATTTTTTGACCGGCTTATAAATTCAGTATGTTCACTCCAATTTGGGTAGAGGTCAAGACAATGGCTTAGCTCCCTCTCCCTCCCGCTCTCCCCCTCTCTATATATACCTTCCCTTCCCTTCCCTTCCATTTCC
>JACEVL010003581.1:0-12742 GCA_020284085.1 Aporrectodea caliginosa
GACGCTTACCGAGATTCTACCGGCGATTCGCGTCGACAAGAGAACGGGAAAGACGATGTGGTTCAACTCAGTCTTTTCATACGTCCTGATTTCAGAGTACACAGGCGACTACAAAAACATAGGAGTCATCTTTCCCAACGGTGACTGCATCAGCGATGAGAGTATCGAGACGTTGAAGCAGGTCATGGATGAGGTCAAAGTATCATTCAAGTGGCAACAGAATGATGTCGTCTTGGTTGACAACCGATCCGTGCAGCATTCCAAGGAAGGTTACACCGCTCCGCCAAGACGCGTATTGGTCAGTCAATTCAAGGATCACCAGGGACCTATTTGAAAGGAATCCAGGAGTTGGAGTTGTCTTTAGTGACGATTGTCACGTTAACAAGGTTTCTTTGAAGGAGAAAACTGTAATTCCAAATGCAGCTAAGAAGATAAATTATTGACGTGATAGGGCCTACGACATTATTGTTATGCATGAATACAACTTAATATTTCTAATAGTCATTTAATATTTTAAAGTGCCATTTACTCTTTGTGAATACCATTTATTATTTGTAGATACCGTTGAATACTCATGAATACCATTCAGCATTAACCAGTATTAGATATCCATCCCGAAGCGTTACATTTGAGCAACAATCGGACTCTAGCTTAATACGGAAGTAGAGTTATTGATTTTTTTTATTGGGAAGTCGTTGCATAGATACTGATATAAGTTCATAACAAATTGGGAATATATAATTATTATACCCTATAGTTATTGTTGTCTCGCCTTGAAGTGTGTAAGCAATTAAATTAGTACATCTTGGCACCTGCATAGGGTATTCCATTGAAATCCATCAATCAATCAGTCGAAATTTATATAGCGCCCCTTCAAGTCTCTACCCCGAGGCTCTACCAACCAGTGGCGCATTGGATAACATCTGGTACACAGACCGAGAGGTACCGAGTTCGAAGCCCCCGTTGGGCGGATATGTTTGTAGGCTGCTATTAGCGCCGTTGTATTGCAAGCTGTCTGTTCTGTTAGTAGTTCAGATTTAAATTGCATAACATGTAAATGTACAGCGCAGTGCGTTTGTCAGGCGCTTATTAAAGAAAAGATTATTATTATTATTATTATTATTTTTTTTTTTGGCCCCGAGGTAAACATGATCCCTCAGGGACTTCAATATTAATTAAAATGATAAAAGTCTGGAACGGTTATTATTATTATTATTATTATTATTATTATCCCTTAAATTAAAGATGAAAACATTTAGATGGCAATGGACGATTGCTTGCATAATTTTCTCGATGCTTCATGCATTTCCGCGTTGTATTTGAGTCACCAAATCCAACCTCAAGAACACCTATTGGCCTTTATCCACTTCAAACCACTAACCGTTGGAAAATTGCCCTCCTGAATCCGCGTAAATAATTGAGTCATTGGATCTTCTTATCCGGCGATCACCAGCTCCACATCACAATGTCCAGATCATCCCTTTAAGGGCTTGAACATTTTCCTTCACAAGCACAATTATTATTATGATTTTTGGTGGCTTTTTGGTGGCTTTCTAATCGCTGTAATTGGCTTTGTAAACGCTGTCGGTGGCTTTCTAATAATATTTTACGTTTTAGGGCGAGTCCCTTGAAGATGAAAACATTTTAGATAGCGATGGCAGCAAATTGCTCGCATAATTCTTTCGATGCCTCGTATATTTCCGCGTCTGTAATTGAGTAATTGTAATTCAACCTCAGGAAGCGGTCAAACGTTCATTGGTCTAGGTTCATTTCAAGTCACCATCCGTAGAAAAATTGCCCTCCTGAATTCACCCACTCGAGTCTTTGATTCATCTTAGTAGAGATATGATGGTCTGTTAAGAATCTTAACCGCCCATCAGACGCCATATCTCTAGAATACCTATTAACGCTTGCATATATTCCTTCACAAGCATTATTATTATTATTATTATTAGCATTATTAGGCTTATTTTAAATTGTTTTGTGCTTGCTGTCTTTAAAAAAGTTTACTTAGGTCTATTATACCGTAAGTTTAACGCAATCAGACATTAAACCCTACACGTTCATAATACGACAACACTGACTTCGGTCTGGAGCGCCTCTGAATCGTTGGGTGGCGCTGTTATAAATGTTCAATTACATTTACACTTAGGCTACAATTGAAGTGCTCAGTTCAATAACCAGGTTTGATGGAAATAATAAGTTTCGGAAATATGGCTTCAAAGATCTGATACTTCAAACTGCTGTATCTAAGCCACTTGACGATTATGGACAAAGCTGATTGAAGCACCATGTGAGTATTATAATTGTCTTTCACGAAATTGTTACATGAGGCAATGTAAAGATAGCATTACTGTTTTACACGACAGTTTGCTTCATATCGGGTTATTGACATAAACAATATTTAACCATCAGTAGCATTACGGGTACAGAAAAGGTTATGTGGACAAAGATTGTTTTCATGCAGTTGCAATACCACACATGTCGCAAGCGTAATCGTAATTGAGCATTTATATAGCGCAACTCAAAACAGAGGCGCTTCCGACCAGAGAGAGATACAGCACTGGTAAAGAGAGAGGTTCACAGGCGCTGGCGGAACTGGTCAAAAGAAATAGAGAAAAGGTCAGTCCTGAGGGACTGAGGTAACCGGTTCCAGCTATTGGGACCCAAAATAGCGAAACTCCTAGACTGGGCCGTAGAAGTACGCACCCGCAGGACAACCAAGTAACCACGGGCCGAGGACCGAAAGGAGGAACGACTGTGCAGAGAAGATACTGGGGTACAAAAAGCCCTAAGATAGTGAGGAGCGGAGCCAGCAAGACATTTTCGCATGGGGGACCTTGAATTGAATGCACTAGCGGATGGAGAGCCAGTGAAAGGAGTCACGGATAAAATAGGAGATATCGTCAAACTTTGCAATGCCCCCTATGAAGCGGGCGACAGCGTTTAGCATGGACTGAAGTTTAGATGTATTTGTAGAGGAGAGACCAATGTTGACCGCATTCCCATAATCAATCCTGGAACAGATCAGTGCATGGACCAAAGTCGTGATAGCGTTCAGTGGTAGTGATTGGCGGATGGCTCGGAGTTGGCGTAGGTAGTAGAAGCAGGAACGAGAGACACTATTGACGTGATCAGACAGAGACAGGACAGGATCGAGAATGAATCCAAGATCACGGACAGAGAAAGAGAAGTGCATAATTTGGAAACTGAAGACGAAGGGAGTCAGCATAAATAATAGTAAGCTGGGCACGACTACCGACCAAGATGTCGTCTGGTGTTAGTCGACATATCTTATTCTTACACCTTCCTTTAGGCGTTCTGGGCTTTAAGGCAATTGCATGGCCATTGATCGACCTAGTTTCAAGCTATCTTTGTTGTCGAAGAGAGAAACACTTGTCGATGCTGCTCATACAGATTTTTCGGCAAACGTCTTCCTACCATATTAATAGGAGCTATGTCGCGGAACTCGCCTCTCACCCGGTCGGGCAATTCGCACGCTTCTTCGTGTTGCGAAGACGGCGGTGTTCTGCGCAGGAGGCAAATAGTCTCGCGTGTCGCTCGAAAGAGCGCAAGTCCGGCGTCTGGAGTATTGCAGACGACTTATGGCAATCGCCGCTGACGACGCGCTCCAATCAACCAAGACAAGTCAAAGTCACTAGGTTTTGAACCCGTATATTCTGCCAAATCGTCAGCCCACTCTACCACTGTCACACAGACACGCAACGGTAGACAGGAATCGTCAGGCCAGTCAGATGCATCGAAATCGTTCCAAATCAGAGCAAGCTCTATCGTCAATGCATCGTCGCTTACATACAAAAGCGTCCTCTATATATAGTACAATATGTGGGGGGTGTACAAATCCAGACGGCACCGTGCAAGGCCTGAAAGGGGAAGGGAGAGGGTGAGCAAGAGCCGGCGGGCAAAGTGAGCAAGGCCCGGCGGGCAAAGTGAGCAAGGCCCGGCGGGCAAAGTGAGCAAGAGCCGGCGGGCAAAATGAGCAAGGCCCGGCGGGCAAAGTGAGCAAGAGCCGGCGGGCAAAATGAGCAAGGCCCGGCGGGCAAAGTGTGCAAGGCCCGACGGGCAAAGTGAGCAAGAGCCAAGCAGGACGCACACATACAGACACAGTGACAAGGCAACGGACATACACATAGGCACAGTGTCAAAGCATCATACACATAGGCACAGTGTCAAAGCATCGGACATACACATAGGCACAGTGTCAAAGCATGCCAGTCCCACTTCCGAGGAGGGCAACCCCAAAAACCGTAACACCCTCCCCCCAGTACTAATGGGAACGTCCCCTGTTCCCGCAACAGGAAAAATTACAAGTGCTCAAAATAACCCTCAACCAAACCCTAAAACAAACACGGCCAACGGCCCTCGTCCCCAAAGTCCGAGGCTGATTTCAGCCAACACGCAAAGGCTAAAAGAACATAAAGTCTCTAAACCTAGAGTTCATGCCGAGTGGCCAAAGGCCCGAAAAGTCTCAAAATCTAAAGTTCACTACGTGGCCAAAGGCCCGAAAAGTACCTGCAAATTAAATACACAAATCGAGCGGCCCGTGGCCCGAGGAGTCTCTGTCTCCACAGTCCACATGGCCCGGAAAATCGCACAATTTATGCAATGGCCAACGGCCCAGAAAATCAAAGAAGAATTAAACGCAATCAACGCACATGGCCAACGGCCCAGAAAATCATGATCAACTGTACAACGATCAACAATTAATTAACAATCACACGCCGAATTTCGGCAACAATCACAATATAACGTAAAACAATAAGTCTCTACAAGAAAAGACAAGTCTTACACTAAAATCTCTGAGAGTCCTTCGAATTCAACGCAAGTGGCCATCGGCCAACAACAAAAACAACGCCTAGTCAGGCGCATAACTAAGTCTCAATTCAGTCTCACCAAAACAGGACTACCATTCAATCAGAGTCGGAATCATAAATGATTATCATCGGCTCTGGGAGACGCTGGCTCAAGGGCAGGTCATCGAGGGAAGATGAGGAACCGGATATCTCCACCTCTCTCACCGGGCTACGCTGTCCGAGGGGAAAATAGTCCAAGTCCCCATCACCATCGGACGGAACATCATCAGGCTCGACATCGTCCTCGTCAGGGTCCGGCGAGGCTGGTGGGTCCATGATTACTTCATGGGCGACAGGCGCTTCCTCCAAGTCATCCTCCATCGGATCATATGTGATGACGATAGGTGCCTCTTCCGATCCCGGGGGAGGAGGCGTACGTCTCACCACCACAGCTGTCTTGCGAGATGGTCCCGCAGCTTCTTCTGCATACATCTGGCGAGACAAGGAGGAAGGAAAATCGGGCAGGCGTTGTTCGACGCTCTTTTCAAACTGTCCCTCATCGCAGACGAGGCTAAGAGCACGCGCCATCCTTCGCACGCACAGCACATCCTCCAGACCGGGAGAAGCCATCTTGGAGTCCGTAGATTCATCTCTTACCGGAGTTTTCTCCGGCACCGGCTCCCCGTCGTCCGGTTTTGTCTCAGGTTCCGGTTTCTCTTCTGTAACGGCCGATGCCGCCTGCATTTCCTTCTCTGGAGGGAACGTCGAGTTGTCAGGCAGCACCCCAAGCAGGAAGTCAGGCGCGTCATCTAGGATGTGGTCAATCATCTCCTGCAACTCCACGTTTTCTTCCTCAGATAAGAACAACATCGATGGATCATAGAGTGGTTCCGCTGGAAGCTCTGGCTGATCGAGACATGTTTCGATGTCGGTAGGCTCCAATAGCGGCAATGGCTCCAAGGGAACTGCAATATTTTCCCAGGAATCTACCCACGAGGGTTCTTCCAGTAGCGGAGGGCCGAACCCTCCTGCAGGGTCAGCTACCCCAGTCGCAGCCGACAGCCCCAAAGTAGAGGCCTCGGTGACCCGGCCGACAAACGCCACATCTGGATGCGCTGCTCTCATATGGCGGATTAACGATCGCTTCGCGCTAAACCCGTAGTAGCAGCCCTTACAAATGTCGCACTGAGCAAACTTCTCTTCCATTTTCGTGAAGTAGATAGCCGTGGCACTTCCGCTCTCCACGAGTGTCAACAGTAACAATGATGCTGTGCGGCCACACACGCATGCAGATATAGAGGTCGAGAGCCACGACCTCTCATCCATCGTCTCAGCGTCACCATTGGTGGGCTCATCAGACCAATCAGCAGTTATGAAGGCGGCCGCAAGAACCCCTCTCCTCACCCTTTGATGGCTGCTTGCTACCTCCCCCACATAGAATTAAGGACCCGTGGGACCTGTCCAATCAAACCACACCTAGGGAAGTAATCAATAAATACGTTGGGCCAATTAACACCAAGCCCCATACGAAATCCCTGAAACCGGTTTCTTGAAATCTTAACTCGATTCGTTACAACCATTACACCTCTCAAATTCCTGACAAAAATCTTCCTTCTCTTACCGAAACTGCCTATGGTTATCAAAGAGACTAAGAACAGCGCTCTAGCTAATGGCTTGCCGGCAGCCATCTTATGCAAAAATAAACGACGCCATAATGGCTGTTGCACTGTACGTTCATCCACCCTCTCGGTCTTATACGTACACACTGCTTTTCTTTCTCGGTCTCGGTCGTCACCGCGCATCCGATCAGCAATCCGCTCAGTCTTTCCCTAATTTCAGGCGACACATCGTCGGGCAGATCGGCCAACAACATTTCACTAGGCGAAACAGCATCTTTCGGCCCTGCATTCTCATCTTTTCCCTTGCTAGACTCAACCTCTACCGGGTGTAAACCTCCTAGCATCTGGTCCTTAGTCAAGCGCACTTCGTTCTCACTCAAATTCACTATTCTAACGCGGTTGTCCGCGTGATCATCGACCACTACACGGGCAAGATGTACACCAGGCTGAATCTCTTGAGCCTCAGTCATCCAAGCAGGCGCTATAGTAGTCAGATCCCCATACAAAGTTTTAACCGGGACATCGCTCTGGCACCTAGGGGACACTATAACCTCCTCGGCAACGATCACGCGCCGGCACCACATTGACCCATTACCTCTCACCAGGGAGATACGTTTACGGTCAATAAATAAAGCCCCAGTCCCAAAACTTAAGCGACAGCGATGCTCCCTTAACCAGTCCATCCCAAGCATGGGCTCAGCAATTTGATCTGACACCAAAAATGAAGTATGGATCTGAAAACCACCCGCTAACTTAATGGGCACCTGGACCTCCCCAAGAACGCGTATTGAAGTCCCATTAGCAGCCATCAAAAAGCGATTGCAAGAGCGAAGTTCTAACCCATCGACAGTAGATGAAGGCACCAGGCTGACCTCCGATCCAGTGTCGACCAGGCACAGCTGCGATCGTCCGTGAATCGTCCCTCGAATGTAGATTGCGTTCTTGCTTGCTCGGTCCGGCAGACTCGGACGTGTCGTGTTGTTTCTGGCCACCGGGTCCGGTGGCATCGTAGCTCGTTCATCATCGGCCGGTGCGTCGTCGTTCGGTCGGTTCCGGAAGCGGCGTGCTTGACGGCAGTTACGCGAGATGTGACCTGCTCGTCCGCAGTTGTAGCAAGTCACGGATCGTCGCGTGTTCTCCAATGGCGTCGTAGGTTGTTCATCGGGGCGAGCGTCTCGACCCGGTCCATCGTTCATCGAATTTCCTCGGCGGATCTCGCGGAGTTGACGGTCGATGCGCTGCTCAATCTCTCGCTGGAATCGTCGCTGCTCCTCCATCTGCGTAGCCAGAAACCGGTCCAGCTGCGTTTGCAACTGGGGGTTCACGTCGGTTTCCTGGGCTCCACGCACTCTGTTCGGCTGTCTTCTCCGGTCGTCGGAGTCGGTCGCTCGCTGGTAGGCTTCCAAGCGAAGCGCCGTCCGGTAGGCTTCATCAAGAGTCTTCGGCTCTCGCTCGCGTACTTTGAGCGAAAGTTCTCGGTCTCTCATCGCTTCCAAGAAGGAGTCCTTCGCGATGATCTGCGTCGTCTCGTTGGAAGGCACCGGGTAGGCTAGGACAACCAGCCGTCGAATCTCATGCAGCAGATCACTCAGGTTTTCTTCCGGTCGTTGGCGGCGGTAGTACAGCTGAGCACGGAAAGTTTCTGCTTGGCCCTCCGTCCCGTATCTTTGGCGAAGGCGTTCGACCAATTCTTCATAGCTCACGCTCGGTTGAGCGCCGAAGTCCCAAAGGAGCTGCGTGGCTGCCTTCTCAAGCGAACATCGTAGGTAGTCGACCCGGTCTGCGGCGGTCCACTGGTTATGCCTCGCGCAGACCTCGAACTGCACTAGGAACGACTCCAACGAGCGGCGTCCCATCGAACTTGCCTGGTTTCATCGGCCTCGCCGATTACGCAGCAAACCACCGACACTCCAGTAGAGCGTCGTCCCATCGAACTTGCCTGGTTTCATCGGCGTCGGCCGATTACGCAGCAAACCACCGACACTTTCCAGTAGATCTGTCGTCGAATTCATCGGCGCGTCCTCGTCTTTCACGGTCATCTCTTCGATCTTTACGCGGCCATCCGATTTCAATTTCATCTTTTCATGTCGCCGGATCGCCCATCTTTTCTCGGAAGCTCGATCTCACCGGCTCTGGGTCGTCGAAGTTGACTTCGGACAGCACACGGATTCGGTCCGACGGCATCTCCATCGTTGCTCTCCTCGCGGTTGGCGTCGACGTCTCGGCAGGCGTTCGGACTTGACTCGGCGTCGGGAAGGAGAGATCTTCCAAGAAACGGCTGCTGTCCGGTTTCGTCCCGATCGCGGCCATTCGTCTCGCAGCTGGCGTAGAAATATCGGCAGGCGTTCGGACTTGACTTGGCATCCGGAAGGCAATCTCACCGTCGTCGTAGTCGTCGTCTTCTTCACGGAGCATCATCGGTTGATTCTAGCGTCGTCGGCTGGCGGAAGACTCGAACTCCACTTCTTCTGGTACCAGTGTCGCGGAACTCGCCTCTCACCCGGTCGGGCAATTCGCACGCTTCTTCGTGTTGCGAAGACGGCGGTGTTCTGCGCAGGAGGCAAATAGTCTCGCGTGTCGCTCGAAAGAGCGCAAGTCCGGCGTCTGGAGTATTGCAGACGACTTATGGCAATCGCCGCTGACGACGCGCTCCAATCAACCAAGACAAGTCAAAGTCACTAGGTTTTGAACCCGTATATTCTGCCAAATCGTCAGCCCACTCTACCACTGTCACACAGACACGCAACGGTAGACAGGAATCGTCAGGCCAGTCAGATGCATCGAAATCGTTCCAAATCAGAGCAAGCTCTATCGTCAATGCATCGTCGCTTACATACAAAAGCGTCCTCTATATATAGTACAATATGTGGGGGGTGTACAAATCCAGACGGCACCGTGCAAGGCCTGAAAGGGGAAGGGAGAGGGTGAGCAAGAGCCGGCGGGCAAAGTGAGCAAGGCCCGGCGGGCAAAGTGAGCAAGGCCCGGCGGGCAAAGTGAGCAAGAGCCGGCGGGCAAAATGAGCAAGGCCCGGCGGGCAAAGTGAGCAAGAGCCGGCGGGCAAAATGAGCAAGGCCCGACGGGCAAAGTGAGCAAGAGCCGGCGGGCAAAATGAGCAAGGCCCGGCGGGCAAAGTGAGCAAGAGCCGGCGGGCAAAATGAGCAAGGCCCGGCGGGCAAAGTGAGCAAGGCCCGACGGGCAAAGTGAGCAAGAGCCAAGCAGGACGCACACATACAGACACAGTGACAAGGCAACGGACATACACATAGGCACAGTGTCAAAGCATCGGACATACACATAGGCACAGTGTCAAAGCATGCCAGTCCCACTTCCGAGGAGGGCAACCCCAAAAACCGTAACACCCTGCAAGGACTAAAATTAATATAGATTCTCTGGGTGCAGTGTAAATAAGAACATTGGTGTTCATCATTCTTTATGAGTCGACTGTGAGTGTCGACTATAATGAATTAAAGGCTACTTCAGCAAAAATGAATAGTCTATTAGTCACTGTTTCCTTCACTGAGGTTAAACTGATGCCGAATGTCTGATGAAACCCGTGATCACCTTCTTTTCTTAAGATCCAGATACAAATCTGACAGTGGTCTTGCTGATGCTGATCATTATTGTCATGAGTAATCAGAGTAACTGGTTTTATTACTAAGTCAATTGAACTGCATCACATTGTATGTTCCATCATTGTTTGCATTAGCAACAGTTACTGTCTTCATTATTTTCTGGTAGAACTGTAGTAGGACTGTTATTAGTCTAGTACACATTACATAGCTTGAAAGTGAAAATGTCATTGACCCTCTCTGCATTATTACAGGACACTTAACCTCTGTTATTGTGAAAATGTTTCACGTTTGTCAAAAAGTTTCTTAAAAAGTTGGAAAAAGTTTAACTAAATTTTTTTAGTTTAGTTAACATATTTGCAAAATCAATTCCCAACTGTTAGTTACACTTTTTTTATTTTACTTGAAAAATAGTTATAGTTTAACTATGTTCCAATACATTGCAACAGTTGACAGTTGAGTGAGTACTGTCAGTTGTACAGCAACATCCATTTCACTAGGGGGGAAAAACTTTTCCCCCCCTGGCACAAATTGGAAGCAGTCTGTTAGGACACTCAGATAGCATCAAACCTCATGAGAACAAATTAGCAATATTGATCAAGCAAACATGATTTAAATGCAGACTTAAACACATTATAAACACGCAAATCACGAATTCTAGCATCAATGGAGTTCCATAATTGAGGGCCTTTAATTCTAACAGTGGATTGTCTTATATTAGTCCTACAGATCTCAGACCGGTAATTATGTTTATGTCTAGTATTATTATAGATACTTCCACAATGCAGAAGTCCGCAAAGGGGGCGAAGGAAGGGGCCACTCAAATGCTGTCAACAGAAGAGGGTCGTATACGCAGTCTGGACGGCCTCACCTAAAACATTTGCAGTTAATTCAGTAGACGTACGCTATGTTGATTTAAGTGAGACAGCCCACACAGTTCGGTGTTTCATAATTAGCAGGAGTTGATTTCACTGAGAGTGATCTAGGCGTATGGCAGGGATAGGCCTACTACCATGCTATCGTCTAGTATGCATACAACGTGTGTCACCTGCAACTGAGTTTCAATAGCCGGACGAGTTATTGTAGAAGATTAGTTCCGTCTAATCGGCAGTCGTAGTACTGGGATTTGATATAAGAGGACAGGGAAGGGACTCCTTTATGTAAGTGAAGTTATTATTGTAACATTGTAGGCTGATATGAAGGGACGCGGTGGTGAAGCGGTATGTTCTGTGCCTTGTAACCGGAGGGTTGCAGGTTCGAATCTACCTCGAGCCACTGCGTATAGCGAACTCTGGACAAGTTGCTCAACCCGCACGGCAACGGGAAACCACCTCATTCATCTCATCCCCGGGTGGCATGAGTACCAATGGCCCCTACCTTCGGGCAGAGACATCTCATCATCATCATCATCATCATCAGACCCTTTGCCAGACACGACAGCATCAAAGTAGCCTGTACTGGACCCCTTTCCCCGACACGGCTGTATCATTGCAACCTATTCTAGATCCATTTACCCGATATCGCATTATCACAGGAGCCTACGCAATCCCATTGCACAGTTAGAGCTCTGGAGTGCGGACGACCGCAAAGGATAATTGATGGTATACTGCGGACAAATCCGAGCAATTAGAGGATCGGAAAGGGTCCAAGGTAGATAATTAATCTATGCGAACATCCTCTCAGTGCACGACCTTATAAGCAGTCCATTATTCTTATTATTAATTGGAACTCAGCCACTGTTCGCTTTCTGACAGTGCCAGTCCAAGGCCTGGATGAAGGAGGAGGGCGACGCTAATGATCTTTGTAATCACACAGTGTCGTTAAACTGAAACTACTACTATTATTAATTGGAGTGGTGCTTAGGCTACTAGCGTTGCGTTCGTAGCGCCCGATGCTGTTCTGTGCGACTGTTAGAAGTTCCTCGACTTGTTTGCATAGACTTGTTTGCAGTGATAGGCAGAGGTCTGTACGGCGAACTGGACTTCCGTTTCGCGAATATTCCCCAAAACGATGTTCACTCTATATATTATGCTGACACTTGACGATTGGTTCTTCATCGCGATGGCCATCGAGACCAGGGGTTCGTGCATTAAGTCATCCTATAGTATAGATTAACACTTATAACCTGTTAATATATTATATTATGCTATCCTTGTACTTTAAAGTCCTAGTTGGATAACTCTGCTAAACTAGTCTGCTACATTACAACTTCTTCTCGGCTTCTCTACAGTATCCTTGTTAACCCTCTTAATTAACTAATTAAGCATATAGTTAAGAATATACCGATCCTGTTTATGAAATTAGATAAAATTGGTGTCCCTATAGCGGGATTTCATCCCTTCTGGGCCGGTTACGTATCGATAGTCCGAAGGTTCGATAGTCCGAAGGTTCGATAGTCCGAAGGTTCGATAGTCCGAAGGTTCGATAGTCCGAAGGTTCGATAGTCCGAAGATTTCATAGTAAAACATACATGTATAAGTACAAATATATGTTTATGTACAGTATATGTATACATATGCATGTATATGTATATATAAGTATTTGCATATAAATGTATTTATATCTATATATGTACATATATGTGTGTATATATATGGATATATACACGTATATATACGCATATATTTCTATATATACGTATTTATATATCTAAATGTTCATATGTATATAAGTTTGTATATATATGTATTTATCTATACATATATATGTACATATCCGTATATAAATGGATATATAAACG
>JACEVL010003582.1:0-20252 GCA_020284085.1 Aporrectodea caliginosa
GAATAAACAACAATAGGTTCAGAAATAAAAAGAAGTAAGTTTTAGGAAAAAGATTTTTAAAATCCCTCGGGGAAAAAATTTAAATTTAAACCAGTTCGAAACTAATTTAAAAAAAATTTCAAACTTCTACAAAGGGGTTTTAAAAATTTGTGAAACTATTTTTCGATTATTAACAGGAATTAATTTTTAAAAAGGGGGTTTTAATTAAAATTTGATTAAGGGGGTTGGAGTAAAAATTATTTTTTGGGACAAACTTTTTGGCAAAATTTGCCATTGTTAATAATTTAGGTCAAAATAGGGTTTTTTTAGCCTTTATTTTAAATTTTGGCGGGGAAATTTTGTAAACAAAGAACATTTTTTTACCTTCGAATCTTAGAAAATTTCCAAAATAAAAGGCAAACTTTTATGGGCGGTTTTGGAAAATAATATCGGGCCCACCAAGAAACTTACAAAAAAGTTTCCGTCTGGGGGCTACCCTTGTTTATCATCCTGAGAAAAAAATTTAAATTTAAATAATAAATGAAAAGAAATTTTCCTTTAAACATTCATTAGGTTTTCCTTTGGTAATAAAAAGGGAAAAGGGGAAACCTAAAAGTTCCCAGCTGCAAACCCAATTTAAAATTTCCATGCTGGAGAAAAGCCTTACCAATGCCAAATATGTAAAAAACCCTTTTCCCCCAATTTTTCCCAATCTAAAACTTCATGCAAATTTCCCATCCCGGAAGGAAATCCTTACCAATGCCAGTATGTCGAAAATTTTTTCCCACCTTCATATTAAATTCATGCAAAAATTTAAACCCCGGAGAAATCCTTACCAATGCCATTTATGTCAAAAACTTTTCCAAATCTTCAAATCTAACATTCAGCAAGAATCATCCCGGAGAAATCTTACCAATGCCAATATGTCAAAAAGTTTTTCCAAATTTTCCCAATTTTAAAAGATTCATGCAAGAATTCATACCGGAGAGAAACCCTACCAATGAAAAATATGCCAAAAGGGCTTACCAATGTCAAGTATGTAAAAAACGCTTTTCCGCAGGTTCAAATCTAACACGTCATGCAAGAATACATATCGGAGAGAAGCCGTACAAATGTCAGTTATGTGAATTTAAAACTAAGTATGAAGTTTATCTAAGGATGCATATGAGAAATCATTCCGGAGAGAAGCCATACCTTTGCCGGATATGTCATAAAACATTCTCGAACATTTCAGGTCTTAGCAGTCATGAAAAAACCCACTCTGAAACGAAACCATTTCTGTGTATTCTTTGTAACAAAACATTTTCCGCATCTTCAACTCTAAAAGTTCATGTTATAATCCACACTGGAGAGAGACCATATCAATGTCAGATATGTAAGAAGAGTTATTCCCAAGCGTCCCATCTCCGAGGTCATGTTCGATTCCATACTAGAGAAAAAACATACCAATGCCAGACATGTGAAAAATGGTTTATCCAATCTTCTAGTCTTAAATGTCATGCAAGAATTCATACCGGGGAAAAACCATATCACTGCCAATTATGCGAATTTAAAACTAATGCTAAAAGTAATCTAAAGAGTCACACGAGAACACATACTGGAGAGAATCCATACCTTTGCCAGATATGTCAGAAAACGTTCTCATGCGCTTCAAGTTTGAGTCGTCATCAAAAAACCCACTCCGTGTCTGGTTCAAGTTTGTGAAATCATTTTCCAAAGTTTACAGTCTGCAAATTATGTTGAGCAACGCCATGCAAATTCCAGTTATACCAGCGATTATTTCAGACTTTGTCAGTTAACATTTATTCACTTCATCAGAAATACGCGAATGAATCATGTATGTGAAGAAACCATTCTGTGTCAGATTTGTAAAACACATTTCTGCGATTTTCGAGTCTATAAAGAAACAACAGTCTAAACAATAAATTACCTGAAATATTTGACTTTATTGACGTTAACCAACAATTGTTGGCTACTCAATCTATGACGATGCGCCCTACAGAATTGATGCATTTCAGTTTTCGATTCAGAGTATAAAATTATGGGCCTAAGAGCTTTAGTTCAGTACAATTGAGTATCTCTGCTGGACTGGACATATGACGTTTTAGACTGGAAAACTGAGAAAAACGTTTCTGGCATATTTGGCATTGGTAAGATTTCACTCCTGTATGAATTCCTGAATGGATTCTTAGATGTGAAGATTGGGAGAAACGCTTTTGACATACTTGGCATTGGTAAGGCATCTCTCCAGTATGGATTCTTGCATGAATTGTTAGATGTGAACACTGAGAAAAACGTGTTTGACATATTTGGCATTGGTAAGATTTTTCTCCAAGATGGATTCTAATATGGTTCTGCAGCTGATAACTTTCTTTCTGTTCTTGTGTTGCATTTATGTTGGAATATCCTAATGATTGTTTCAAAGAAATACTTTTCGAAATCATGATTATGGAGTAACAGAGTTTGTGCTTCAGATATGATTTTTACACATAGCTAGAGTAGAAAACACTGAAGCTCTTGTAAGTTTCTGTGGACTGATATTATTATCCAAGCCCGCCAGTGGTTTGCCTTTTTCATTTTGAAGTTCTCTAAGTATTGAGTAGAATTTAAAATAGTTCATTTGCTTTTATCTTGCATTTATTCATTCATATTATTACCCTAAAAAATAAAAAGCATCATAGTCGTAATATAAAAAACATACAATTATGGGAGACAGAATCAGAATTTCTACAGAACGATCACCTAAGATGCAATCAAAATTGCAAAGACAATTACAGCAAACACACTGTATTTAAACGAATGCGCATGTGCTTTAGCTTGTGAAAATTACAGTTAGGTGATATTTCAAAAGCACCATACAGGTTTTAGTTAATTTTTCTACCTTTTCTTCGTTTCACAACCAGTCAAAACCTAGTAGAACTTTGTAAATAAACGACATGTCTAGAAAGTTGATTGTCAATTATCATAATATAGGTATAATGGAAACGTAATAAACTAAAGCGAGTTTGCTTCAATAGACAGTTGTGGAAGAATTATCTTTGCTGTCAGCCAACCGATTTATACAAGACATAAAAATGCAAATTTAGGCTAAGCACATCTGCGTGAATGAGAAAGTGCGTGAATCTCTTAGGCGAAAACTAATAATAATTCAGTTCTTGATTGCACTGTTGATATCCGGAGCGTATTCCTCATGTCATTAAGTGACGAGTTGCAGCCGTTCTAGATAGCCTAATACCAACTCAATAATAGTAATAAAAATAATAATAATAGTATTTAATATTTAATAATATTAAATAAGAAAAATAAGACATAACGAACCCCTGTAGCACAACATGAAAAGAAAAAATAGAATGGAGACCTCTCCGTATGAATTTGCAGCAGAAGTCCCTTTTCAGTAAAAAAGTAAGGACCCTTTCATAAATATCTAGCCAAATTGCCAGATACCGACTGAGAACGGAACCATACGCGTCGAGGTTTAGATGCTTACACCGCTGATAGCGATATATTACGGTTGTAAAATGCATAAAAAAATTATACGTACAGAGAGGATATTTAGGTAGATCACCCTTAAGCAGCCTACACGTAGGGCCTATATTAGGCTGACCAGACGTCCCGGTTTTCCCGGGACAGTCCCGATTTTCTGCTAGCTGTCCCGGCTGCCGGGAAATATAGGCCAAACTCTAAATATGTCCCGGTTTTTAAAAACTTACCTGACTTTCCGATCATATAATTTTATGTCAGTAATAATAGTCCCAGGTATTTCATGTGCGTTTGTCATGTGATGAAATAAAGGATATACTTACTTACTTTACCAACGTCTCCTTAATTTTACTACTGGCATCTGGCGAGTAAATTCATTTTAATCTCACTTTTATTTATTACCATGCATAATACCTCTTCCGGAATCTAAACGTCATATTGTCGTAGTGATAATACTCTGATAAAACACATTTTCATAAATAATAAATTGAAACTAAATTACTAAAATATAAATATAAAATGTCAAAACGAAAGTGTTCTTTTAACGACGATCTGAAGGCCGAGTTTTCATTCTTGTCCAGCACTGAGACTTTACACTGATAATAATAACTAAAAGAGAAAATCAATTGCAAATTGCAAAGACTGATTAATAATCGACGACTAACATGAATTTACATTTAAATAGTAGATTTTTAACGTTACTTCGTAGACTAATTCACTGATAAGTGACGTCATCGTACTTTGTGCTCATCAAGTAAGCAAGGATTTTATATCGTACAATAAGAGGTGTCAAATTTTCTCTCGCTGCAGTTTACAGTCTGTTGGAAATAAGAAGTTTCCATAAAAAAACTAGCCAATTTATATTTAAAAATGTTTAAGACACGTAACAGATCACTATTTTGACAGTTTTCAGACATTTGTTCGAACTTTAAAAATAATATACAAGTGAAAATCTGAGTCCGGTGGCCAGATTAATATGGGCTTAAACATGTACCTTAAACACAATGTCAGTTAAGAAAAATAATTATTATCTGTTGGCGATCATTGGTAGAAACATTAGATAAGTCGTGTAGGCCTATTCGAACACATCGTTTTAATCGCTGAAATGAGTAGTCCTATATTATTGTATGCATAATTATGAGTATAGTAACCCACGGATTGATTTACAAATAACCTGGCCTCTTAAATACTAATAAAAAATTCTTAAGTTGACGCAAGTGGGCTCCGCCGATTGGTTTGAGGAGGAGGAGGAGGAGGAGGTAACAACAGCGGCACGGTAGGAGGAGGAACGTAATCATCAGGAAGGAGGAGAGAAAATCACTACACATCAGGAGCAGACGGAGATCACGACAAGAGCAGACGGAGAGCGTGTCACAATCATCCCTTGGTCACGTGTACGATGCCTGGCTTGGGATGTGACAGTATCTCACACCTACGCCACGTCTCATCATGCTCACACATCCATTCGTGCAGCTGCTAGGCTTCTTGGTGGGTTCTGTAAACTTAACCATGTGTTGCATTATAATGAGTGACTTACTCCACTGGCTTCCTGTTTCCCAGCGCATTCCATTTAGGATTTCGGTCTGGGTCTGGCGGTGCCACTTAGGGAGCGCCCCAGCCTACTTGCGCGAATTCTGTTGCCCCACCTCAGGTTTGACCATGTGTTGCATTATCATGAGTGACTTATTCCACTGGCTTCCTTATCGTGTATACAGCTTCCAAAGAGCGATTTTTGCCAATAATATTAATCAGTCAATCAGTCAGTCAGTCAAGCAATCAATCAAACTGACGCGAAAGAAAACTTAAACCTAAATAAAATTATAATAAATTCATATAATTTATGAGAAGTTGATGTATATGGGGCCTATAATTCGGGTGACAAATATTTCGACAGTTCACCATGACATGTTGTGGGCAATTTACTGCGGACCTATCTTCCGCCCTCAGCTGTATATGGATGCTACATTTCTCAGAATCGTTAATGTTTAAATATGACAAATAAAGCACGAAAAAAACTTTATTTGCTAAGACATGCCAACCTTAACGGCATCGTTACCGTCAGCACTGACTATGTGTGAAATTATCGTTGCAATTACCTTATGATTGCATTTACGAAATAGTAGGCTAATAGCGAGAGAGTACGGAGTACAGCTATGTAAAACTTCAATTGAGTGAAAACACGAACAACAATTATAACAGTAGATCGTTTGAAGTATACCAGCAGCGCAATGACAAAACAGTTCGATAGAGTTAAAATGCTTATAACTAGACATAAGAATTAAATTGAACTAAAAGTTCCACAAAAACGCAAACAAAAGTAGAATCCTGGAATAGGTTATGTCTAATCCTGTAGGAATACTCGGTAATACATACGGCATTACAGCTCTTACTCTGTAGAAAAAATGATCTGAATGAATTCGTTCAAGCGTATCATCATACATTTTGTAGTTCCACAGTTCACAATTCCATTTTTATTCTTTGTTCACCAACTGTTCTTTGTAAAGTCAACAAAGTCAAATATTTCAGGTAACTCTGTTGAGAACTTTTCTTCGAAGACAATTAAGATCGTTTAAATGTCTTCTTTTATCAGCCTCATGGACATGTTTTCTCTCCCAGTAGGGTTCATTCATGCATTTCGGTCGAAATGCACAGGCCTAAACATGTTTCTTGCTTTAACTGAAAGTAATCGCGTGAGAATGTACTCTGGCAAAACTGAAATTTGTAGGCCTATGGCTTTTCAAAAGTTTTGATTCCAACTTAATTTGACGTTGTAAACGTTGGAAAGTGGTTTACAATCTTGATCCAGACATAGAGTGGGTTTTTTCATGACGTCTCAGAGCCGAAGCAAATGAGAACGTTTTCTGACATTCCCGGCAAAGGTATGGCTTCTCTCCAGTATGCATTCTCTTGTGCCTCGTTAGATTACCTTTTAAATTAGTTTTAAATTCGCATAATTGGCAGTGATATGGTTTCTCTCCAGTGTGAATTCTTGCATGACATTTGAGACTAGAAGATTGGATAAACCGTTTTTGACATGTCTGGCACTGGTATGGTTTTTCTCCAGTATGGGTTCGCACATGATCTCGTAGGTGATAAGATCGGAAATAACTCTTTTTACAAATCGGACATTGGTATGGTCTCTCTCCAGTATGGATGCTAACATGACTTTGCAGCGACGAAGATCTGCTAAATGTTCTTTTACAAAGAATACACAGAAATCGTTTCTCTTCATAGTGGGTTTTTTCATGATTTTTCAGAGCTGCATAAGATGAGAATGTTTTTTGACATATCAGGCAAAGATATGGTTTCTCTGCAGTATGTGTTCTCATATGATTCTTTAGACAACGTCCATACTTCGATTTAAACTCACATAACTGACATTTGTACGGTTTCTCTCTGGTATGAATTCTTGCATGAACTGTCAGATTTGAACATTTGGAAAAACATTTTTTACATACTTGGCATTGGTAAGATTTCTCTCCGGTATGAATTTTAACATGGCCCCGTAGACTTTGAGAATGAGCGAATATTTGCTTACATACTTCGCACTGAAACGGTTTCTCTCCAGTATGGGTTCTAGTGTGTGTTTTCAGACTCGAAGAGTATGCGAATGTTTTCTTACATACCAAACAAAGGTGTGCTTTTTCTCCTGTATGGATTCTCATATGCCTTTGTAGGTCACAAATGCGTATAAATATTTTTTTGCAAACCTCGCATTCGTGTGTCTTTGCTTTTGAATCGCTTTCCTTGTTTTCCTTCGTATGATTATCCAGCACAAATGATTTCTGACATAGTTGGGGACTTTCTATCTTTTCTTGTGTTGCATTCCGATGGCATATGTTGATGAATGCTTGGAATAAATGCTTTTCGACATCGTTAAAAATTATGAATTGTCTGAGTTTGTGCTTCAGCTATGAAGCTATTTTTGCATAAAGCAATAGTTCAACACTATATACTCTTCGTAAGTTTCTGTGGACTGAATTTTTTTCAACCTTGCCAGTTGTTTTCCATTTCGGTATTTAGCTCACTAGACAGCCAGTAGAAATCTAAAGCAGTACAGCATCGTTGTCGCAATATAAAAGACAAACATTTATGAGAGACAGAATCAGAATTTCGCCAGGTTGATCGCCTAAGACGTGGTGTCAATGTATAAGACATTTGCAACAAACACATTGAACATGAATTTACAGTCCGCTTTCCACAGTCTTAACTCTTAAATAGGCCTCGAACACTGTGTTTAACAAAATTACCGCAGATCAGGTGAAGTATCAGGTTGGTATGCTGGTCATTAATTGAATTAAAACGCGTTAAAAACGTGCTGCTTGATTTAATGCTGCCCATTATGTTTAGCAGGCTACCATATTTATGCATGGCTGAAGGAAAATCAAACCACAATAGGATGCATGATGGGGAAAATTAAAATTTTCCAAAAGATATCGACGTTATTCCAAAATTCCAAAGCCCACATATTACGCCCACATCCTTAATTCTCAAAACGCTAAGAACTCCATCTCGTATTACTAAAAATCATATAATTATTATAGGAAAGGTAGGAATATTAGGAGAAAGCAAGGACAGAGCGAAGGGGTGATTAGTAACCACCATTTTTTACGGCAGAGTTACGGCTTTGGTAGCGATATAAAATAAATTATTATTAAGGAGGCAAATGCGTCGAAATTTTTGAAAGTGAGAAGATATTTAGAGAGGTTACCCTTATTAGCCTAACCTACATAATTATTGACAACTAAACGAACGACGAATGCAAACGCCACCGTATAAAATACGGTCAGCTAGTTGCGAGACTCTACACTGATAATAATTATTATAATAATGGAAAATTGTAACGAGAGGGTAAACAATTGAAAAGTGAGAAAACTGATTGATTATCGACGATTAACATTAATTAATATTTTAAATTGATAATTAAACAGTGGATTTCATACCTTACCAAGGCGTCTTAGTCGCTGATAACAGTGACGTCATAATTCTTTGCGCTCATTACGTAAAAAAGAGTTTAGGCCTATATCGTATTATAAGAGGTGTAGATTCATTCTTGATGCGGTCTTACAGTACTGTTGGAAATCAGAAGGTTATATTGCACTAAAATACCGTGGCGATTTAATTTCGAAATAATTTGGCGAATATTTAAAACATAGCTCCTGATTTCGGCAGATTTTCAGACATTTGTTGCAATTTAAAAAAGATATAATTATTACTAAGACCAGAAAGTATGACGAGAACCAAGTGTCGAGCTTATGCATGTTAAGTCATATAAATATTTATAACGGTGATGTCTTGAACATAAACAATGGCAGGATGGTTGACTCAGGCTACGAGTTGTCAGAGGAGGAGCCAAAATGAACCAAAGAGATCAAAACTTATTATTAGTGGTCCCACCCCTTCTCTCTGTCCGTCCTTCTGTCTGCCCATCCTTCTGCCAGTTCGTCCTTCTGCCCGTTCTTATATCCGTCCTTGTGTCCGTTCGTACTTCCGGTTGTCCTTCCGCTCTTCCGTCCTCTTGTTTTGGCGCCTGTCTCTCATTGGCTCGACTGCAATCGAACGCTTTCGCCCAACGTGAAGCGGAAGCAGCGCAGGAGTGTCGGTCGTTCGAAAGGCGATTGTTTGCGTAAAACGTAAGATTAGAAGATGTTTATGTGACGCTGTGTTTAATTGTGGATTATTTCTGATGTACTTTGCTTACTTTGGAACTGGTAAAAAAAACTATCTCTCTGTCGGTGTCTTTCATTAGCTCTTCGTGTCTCTATGTCTCCTGGTATGTCTCTTTGCATCTGCCTCTCTACCTTTCTCTTTCAGTTTCAAATATCAGTCTACTTTTAACCCTAGGGCTACCAAGCTTTTTGTAACACTGGCTACCAAGGGGGTGGTTACCACCCCTGGATTTCGTGTTTGGTTTTACATATCATAACTTGTAATATAGCATTGGATTCAGCATTCATTTCTGCACATAATGGTATATTTAGTTGTACATTATGTGAATGCACCTCGAAATTACATCACTTTTAACAACGGAACCCATTAATTATCAATATTGTATATTATTGCGTACATTTTGTACTTTTTTGATAAACAAATATAAGATTATGTGTGTTTTGAAACTAATCTATGTATAAACGATACACACAATCATCCATACACATGTCATGTTTATATAGTATAAATGTACATCCATACATATATATCCATACATATATATCGGTTTACGTCGTAATGCTGTATTCAGCCATTTTCACACAGATTACGCGTATTATTATTTATTTTGATCACTTCCGGTATTCAAAAGACAAAGATGTAGGTATGCAAATGAAGCCCTTCATTCCCTCTAAAGAATGGTATCTTTGTTTCTCTTCCAGGAAGACAAAGGGATACGCTACAGACAAAAAACTAAGGGGGAGTGCTTCCATTCAGCCATTTTTCACGCATATTACGCGTAGGCCCTATTATTATTTATTTTGAGCACTTCCGGTTGTCTCAGGTCAACTCAGTGACCATAGAAATTTAGCCCCACATTCCCTCTATAGAATGGTATAATTTGTGTCTCTTAATATTAAATGACGGATAAGATATAGTCGAAAATCTGGGGGTGGTGGTATCCACCCCCTGGTACCTCGGGTATATTGGGTATAACTTTTGAATGGTGTGAGATATCATCTCACATTTTACCTCAAAACGTGTGTAAATGAACCCCCTACAGCTACCTAAAAGGTCAAATTTTTATTCCATACGGAAAAGTTTGAGATGAAAAAAAACCTATGGGGGTGGCAACCACCCCCCTTGGTAGCCCGAGGGTTAAGTTCATATGTTTATCGATTGCTTGGTTAGCTGAATCCTATGCGTATCTGTGCGTGCGTTTTGAATCTCGGTTTATAGCACGGGCGGTATACACGGATATTAGTGTGGCCCAAACTTACACGGGGAAAATATTTTTTTGAAACTTGCTGCTCCACAAGGCTGCCCTTGTTCCACTTGACAAGAAGACTATGTGGTGAAAAAATTCAAGAGATCTGAGCATGTTTAGAGGTCGCGCCATTTTGACACTTTTTAGAAATCGCAAAAACCGCACGTCACATTTTAATAGCTACATTATAAATTAGGATTAACACCATGAACTCCAAGCACCTTCTTTCTAAATCATTATCTAGATGTCAACTGTATTTCAGTAAATTGAAGAATAATAATCTTACTTACAAATGAAAATGCTTGTTTTACAAGTTCTAATTGAAGGGTTCAGAGCAATAACCAGGTATGTCTGAAATTATGAGTTTTGGGAAAATGGCTTCAAAGATCTGATACTTCAAACTGTTGAAGCTTTTAGACCACATATCAACAAGCTGTTTGTGAAGCACGGTGTAAGTAGTATTGTCTTTAACGAAAACTTTGCATGATGCAGTGCAATAGATAACATTATTGTTTTTTACACGACAATTTGCTTCATACCCGGTTATTGTCAACACCAACCCCTTACCATCAGTAGGTAATTACGGGTGCAGTAACAGGGTATGTAGACAAAGTTTGTTTTCTAGCAGCTGCGTACCAACCATGTCATCTGGTGTTAGTCGACATACCTTATTCTTGCACCAAACAGTCACACTATTACACAGTACGGAAATCGTGCAAGAAGAAGGTAACAGTACATACATTATTTTCTTTATAGCACGGATATAGCCCAATTTAGAGCAAGTAAGTGATAATAACCGGGTATGTCAAATAACCTGTCTGTTGCACCGGTTTTAATACAAAGATTACAAGAAAACGACAATCTTGTTATCATACCTGGATATTGCAATGGAGTATTGGTAGAATACTGCCGGATGCACAATTCCATGTTATGTTGACATATTTGTTTTTCAAAAATGACTATCAAAAATATTCGGATCTGCACGAAATTTGCAGGGTAAATAGACTACTATATTCCAAGCACGCTGGCATACTTTTAGCAAAGAAGTGGTATGTCGACATAACGGGTTATTGCTCTGAACCCTTCAATTGTCTTTAGAAAATGATTGCTGAATTAGAGGTAGGCCTAATCTTTAAATTTTGCATGCTAACTTATAGACTAAAGCTTTCATAACAATTCGTTTAATTTACAATTGGATTGTTCACTATTGCTCCTCATACCACTAAATTTGCATGATTAAAGTATTTTTTTTATTTGTGAAGCACTCTTTAACTGTGAAATACAACGCATGCCTTTTCACTTTGTATAATAAACGCTTATATGTAGCAAAAACAACAGCTATCATGGCATCAACCAGAAGTTCTCCACACTTTTGGCTGTTAGGGATGCCTAACAAGGACATTTTTGGGTCTGGACTACCAACAAATGGGGCCAAGTTTCATCACCAAAATGAGTGATTCGGGTGTTAGCTAGCTGCGGAAGTCGTTTGACGGTTACAGTCTGTTGAATAAGAATAGACCTACATTCAAGATTTGTGCCGACTCAAAGAGAGACAGTTTAACCCTCGTACGCCTATGAGGGGTGTCTAGTAGACCCCGGGCCGGTTTTTTTAGTATTTCACTCAGTATCCGATTGAGTTTGGTTGTGATATTTTATGACTTTGTTGCTCGCCCAGTAATGCGCTAAAGTAATAAAAATGCAATTGGTTTCTCATACTGGTTACCATGGAAACGGCATGTAAACAACATAACCCAGAAATAAGGCTAAAAACACATGCGGTTGCAATGTGCAGCAAATGATTTGGTGTTATTTTTTGATAAAGTATAAGCATTACAGTATTATTTCGTGAAGGATATACGTAAACAAACTTAGATAATGACTTCTAGACGTAGATTTTCGCTAGCTGAGGCTACTAAAATGATCGTTGATGATGAAGATGATGGTCATATGAGTGACAATACAGACGACAGTGACGATTACTCCGATGTCGAACCTGAGGCTGCTACTGCAAAAGATCTGGATCGTAACAGTGAGAATTCGACGAATTCTGCATTAGAATGTGAAGACCGGTGCAGTTTGCATGAAGAACAGTCGTCTCCAACCAGCAGTTCTGATGATGAGCAGTCGTTTTCGGGAGATGCGGCAAATGGCTATAAATCGAGAACAGGAAGACAATGGTTAGGGTTAGGGTTAGGGTTAGGGTTAGGGTTAGGGTTAGGGTTAGGGTTAGGGTTAGGGTTAGGGTTAGGGTTAGGGTTAGGGTAACCTAACCCTAACCCTAAGATGTCTCGTCGCTGTTGCAATTGTGCCACGGAAAATGACCAGTAGGCTGACCAGCACTGTAGGTAATTACGACCAAAAGGACATCTATATAGCACTTATCACTCTGTCCGAATAATATGCTACTGCTAAGACGCGATATATATGAAACTACATTGTTACATGTTTTGTTTATCTACAATGTACCACTGAAAATGATAGGCTACATAACTGATAAATTCACATGTATGTGAATACTTCGCATACCCGAGTATTTGTAATTAGTTTTATTGTTATGTTACACATATACAAGTGTCTGCAGTGTCTCCTTGTTTTAATTTTAAGTGACAACAATTAAAAAATTGGATAGTCAATGCAAAACAGTACAATAGACCTAGGGGTCTGCTAGACCCCCCTCATAGTACTAGAATGACTACAAAAAGTTCAGTCCTCGGAGGGTTAAGGTCGATTTAAATTAACTATTTGACATCTCACGGAAAGATGCAATGACTTTGATGACAAGTCAAGAGGACAAGCTCTTTCTAAAAATGAGAAAGAAGATCCTTCACGTTTGTTGCCAAAATCTTGACGAACAGAGAGACTCACAAGAATTTCAGCGGCGCTCAAGCGGCTGTTCGAAAGTAAGAGTAAGTAGCCGACCAATTGCAACTAAGTAGTGTTGTTACAATTCAATGATTTGAAGGTTTCTTGCACAGTTTCTTGAATACTCAGACCGTGTCATCAAAGAAAAGCAGTGGAGGCATTCAGTCGTCTTCTCTGGTATTTCACCTAGCACACTGTGCCACTTGCTTTGTTTGATGAGAGAACAGTGAAAACATCAAGGCCACTATGGTGAAAACCTTACTTACCCACCTAATCAGCTATCCACGAAACGGCTGGACAGGAGATCCTTTGACCACCACACTACACTGGAGGCGTATGTCACAAGGAGTTCTTTAAAACTGCTTGGTCTTCCTATTATCAGGGTCAAGAACAAGCCAGAACTTTCCTATCGAAGCTTTCTGCCCTCTGACCATTCCAGTCGATGAAGGCTAATTTCAAACTTTTGATGTAGTCAATGACTGTGCAGAACGTGGAATGGCTCTGATCTTGTCTCACAATGATGTACTAACTAAGGATGAGTCACAGAAACAATACTTGCTGCAACTTGACTCCAGTAATCGCACAATGATTTTTTTTCCGATAAGAGCAAAATGAAATAATCGTGGTTTTCGCGTTTTCCGGCACTTCAATGACGGTTATTTATGCAGACTGGAAAACTACTTTCATAATAAAAAATTATATTGAATTACAAATTATTTGCATTTAATGCACTCTGACTAAGCAGTAACACTGCGGTATATATATTTTTATTAGGCTGTTCAACGTTCAAAAATAATGACTGCCTTGAAATTCAAAATGATACATGTCTTTTGACGTTTCATACTATATAGTGTAAAAGTGTGCCAAAGGCGCGACCTCTAAATATAGTTCAATCTGTCCAAAATTTTACATACAGGATTATATTTTCATGTGTAACAAGGGCAGCCTTGTGGAGCCAAACATTTCCACATTTTTTTGTTTTGGGCCACCCTAACGGATATGGGACCAATCCAAACGGGAAGTGGTTGGAAAGGATCTCATTCGATCAATTAATTGGAAATCTATCTATCTATCCAACCTATCTCTGTACCTATTTCTATCTAACGCTACCTCTATTCCTACCCCTATCTCTATCAATCCTCTCTCTCTCTCTCTCTCTCTCTCTCTCTCTCTCTCTCTCTCTCTCTCTCTCTCTCTCTCTCTCTCTCTCTCTCTCTCACTGTGCCTCTGTATGTCTCCGTCCTTCTATCCGCCTCCATCTCCATCTCTGTCTTCTGGCAATCTCTTGACAACATCTGTGGAATGTTTTCCGTCAGCATTTGTCCAGATGAATAGTTCAAAGTTAAGGAAATGAATGTTCTTCCAGTTGCGCTTAGGGATCCTGATATTGCTCGAGCGTTTTAAGAGATTTTGAAGACTCCTTTGTTTATGTCATCCTACTTGTTGCTCCTTCCAAGTACAATATGTCTGCTCAGGCTGATAATATAATAAAAATTAAGAGATTGTTAAGATCTGGTGAAAAGGGAATGGAATTGTTACTTGTTGTTCCATCAAAATACAACAGGTTTGCTTAGGCTAGTGGATTGTTCACTGTATTATCGGGTGCATCTTCTATATGCGGAATTATCATTGTTTGATTTGTGTGTTGTGTGATGCTTCAATTAACAGTACCAATCAATCAATCAATCAATCAGCCAACCAATCAATCAAAAGCGAAATATTGCTTAAACCCAAATAAACTATATTCATACAAGAGTTGATTTACATAATTATAGAGGGGCCTTTTCGGGTGACAATAGTTCGACCTTTCACTATGTTCTGGTCAATTTACTGAGGATCTATCTTCCGCTTTCAGCTGAACATCGATGCTATAATAATATGTCTAAGAGTCGTTAATGGTTAACAACGACAAATAAAGATCGAAAGAACTTTATTTTCTAAGACATTTCAACCTCAACAGCGTCGATACCATAGCACTGACTATGTGTGAAATTACCGTTGCAATTACTTTGTGATTGCATTTACGGAACGGTAACAGAGTGAGAGTATGTCTATGTAAAACTTGAATTGAGTGAAAATATGAACAAATTATAGTACATCATTGTGAAGAATACAAGCAGTGCAACAACAAAAACAACACTGTCTTCCAGTTTTCTTCAGCAGATGTTGTTGGTGAAATTCATCAACGTCAAATATTTCAGGTAATTTCTGGTTGAGAAATTTGTTTCGTCGTAGACTCGACGATCGCTAAAATGTGTTTTAGAAACCTGACACAAGATGGTTTCTCTCCATATAAGATCCATTGAAGCATTTCTGACGAAGTGCATGAATATGTATCCTGAAAAACTTTAAGTAATCACGCGAGATTGATCTCTGGTACAACCGTAATTTGTATGGCTGTTCTGAAGTATAGTTTCCAAAATAAGTGCATAAACATGTTTCTTGACATACCTGAAATAGTAGCATGGGAAGTTCTCTGGTAAAACTGAAATGTGTATGGCTATTCTGAAGTATTGTTTCCAAAATAATTTTGCAGACTGTGAACTTTGGAAAGTGATTTTACAGACTTCAGCTAGACAAAGAGTGGATTTTTTCATGACGCCTTAAACTTGAAGAGCATGAGAACGTTTTCTGACATATCTGGCAAAGGTATGGTTTCTCTCCGGTATGTGTTCTCGTGTGACTCTTTAGATGACTTTTAGTATTAGTTTTAAACTGACATAATTGGCAGTGGTGTGATTTCTCTCCAGTATGAATTCTTGCATGCCTTTTGAGATGAGAAGATTCGATGAACCGTTTTTGGCATGACTGGCACTGGTATGGTTTTTCTCCAGTATGGGTTCGAATATGGTATCGCAGGTGAGAAGATCGGGAATAATTTTGGTTACATACTTGACATTGGTATGGTCTCTCTCCAGTATGGATTCTAAAATGTCTGTGTAAACAGGAAGATGTGGAAAATATATGTTTACAAACAATACACAGAAATGGTTTCTCTTGAGAGTGGGTTCTTTCATGAATTTTCAGCTGTGAATTGTCTGAGAATGTTTTCTGACATATCCGGCAAAGGTATGATTTCTCTCCAGTATGAGTTCTCATATGACGCTTTAGGTGATCTTTATACTTAGTTTTAGCGTCACATAACTGGCACTTGTACGGTTCCAATCCGGTATGAGTTTTGGCATGACGTATTAGAGTTTGTGAAAAAGAAAAACGCTTTTGACATGCTTGACATTGGTAAGGCGTCTCTCCAGTGTGGATTCTTTTATGACAGGTTAGACTGGAACACTGAGAAAAGCGTTTCTGACATATCTGGCATTGGTAAGATTTCTCTCCGGTATGAATTGTTGCATGAACTTTTAAAGTTGAAGCTAAGGAGAAACCTTTTAGACATATTTGACATTGATAAGGCCTCTCTCCAGTATGGATTCTAATATGGTTCTGTAGAAAGTAAGAGCGCGAAAATATTTCTTTACATACTTCGCACTGAAATGGTTTCTCTCCAGTATGGGTTCTAGTGTGTGTTTTCATAATCGAAGAGTATGCGAATGTTTTCTCAAATACCACAGAAAGGTATGCTTTTCCTTCAGTATGGAGTCTCTTGTGCTTCTGTAGGTTATTGTTTTGCGTAAAAAAGTTTTTTGCAAAACTCGCATTCGTATGTCTTTGGTTTGGATTCGCTATTATTGTCGTCTTTCGTATGACTATCCAGCACAAATGATTTCTGACATAGCTGGGAACTTTCTATCATTTCTTGTTTTGCATTTCCAATGGAATGTTCTAATGAATGTTTCGAAGGAATGCATTTCAACATCATTAATGAATATGAATATGAATTGTCAGAGTTGGTTATTCAGATATAAAGGCAGCGCTGAAAACACTGAACCTCTGTAAGTATCTGTGGACTGATATTATTTTCCAACCTCGCCAGATACTTTGCTTTTTCAGAATGAATCTCACAAAGAATTCAGTAGAAATCAAAAAGTGTACTTTTACTTTCGTCTTTAATTTATTTATTTATGTTCTTAACCTAAAAAGCACCAAACCTAAGACATATTATATGAGATAGAGAATTTGAATATTCAAGAACAGAGTTCAACAGTTATCAAACAGAATGTAAAAATGGACGCCTACTTTGTTATCTGCCAGTGACTTTCAAGTGACGGATAAATCATACTAGTCATATGTAGGGAAGGGGTTGGAGAAGAGAATAAGGGAAAGGCAGAGGGAAATGGAGACCAGGATTGGTAACCAACTTTTGTACGGCAGAGTTACGGGTTAGACTCGACGGGATTAAGTTAGTTAGTGCGAATGTCATCAAATTTTACCCAATGATACATCGCAGAGAAAGTGGTCAAGCGCTCCTATATCCGACTTCTTGAAACGATGTTACGATTTCTTACACGTTCTTTAAAATTAATTAAAATTAGATGATCTAACCATATTGACACATATCCCGGATGTTACGCCCCGAAGATATCGGCAAGGATGCACAGCTACACAATATATTTTATAGCGCATTTTTGAACGTTCATTTATTGGACAGATTCGACCTCAAAATAGTGTTGGTGGTATTTGATATCGCAGTTTAAAAAATCGGAGGCCAGAATGAAGCCCAGATAGAGAATTGTCTTACAATGAAGTAGATCTCGATGTTTGGAAAGTTAGACATTTCTGGTTTCATGGATAGTCTGTTATAATATGAAACTAAATAACTGACGTCTTTTGTTAAATCAAATGCTCTACCGTTAATGTGTGGCCAATGGCCATAATAGGCCTATATCTTTTGAAAATGAGGTTGTATTGTAAATCTTTCAAAATCTATCTTTTAATGTATAGGCCTAGGAGAAATTGTCTGCAAAATAATAACCTATGAGGGGAAGTTCCATTTTAAAAGACTATGATTTAGTTAGGTTGAAGTATCAATGTCAGTCTACTCATAAGTAGGCATAAGAAAATAAAGACAAAATAGGCTATATCCAATAATAATTATTGAAAGTGGGCTATTTTGTGAAAGAACAGTGATGTCAGATTCAAAGAACAGTACAACAATAGGTCAGAGGTAATAGCTGCAAGGTCCTATGCAAGATATAGTTCCTGTTGACTTCACAAACAAATTCATACATACATACATACATACATAGGCCTACATACATACATGTACATACGTACATACATACATACATACATACATACATACATACATACATACATACATACATACATACATACGTACGTACATACATGTACATACGTACATACATACATACATACATACATACATACATACATACATACATACATACATACATACATACATACATACATACATACATACATACATACATACATACATACATACATACGTACATACCTACATACATACATACGTACGTACATACATGTGTACGTCTAAAGTTTCTAAACCATCCACTGGCATACTTTCCTCACCACTCTTTCCATAAAATTTCATTTGCCAGATAACCTCACGTAGGTCTACATTGTACTTCTAAGTTAGAAAGTCCCTAGTCTTACTGAGTTGAAAGCGATGTATTAAGGATGCAACATGCGTTTAAATTTTGGTTATCTATCTGTTTAGGGTTCCAACTCATTCGCCTGTTGTAGCATTATTATTTTTCATCAATCCAATGTCTACTTTGGCGAGAATCCTTTTCATCGATCCAGCTTCTACTTAGGCAAGAATTTGTTACATCAGTCCAGCTTCTATTTGAGCAGGAATTATTCTTTATCAATACAACTTCTATTTAATTAAGAATTATTTTTCTTCAATCCAGCTTCTATTTAAGCAAGATTCTTTTCAACAGTCCAACTTCTATTAACGCAACAGTCCAACTTCTATTAACGGAAAAAATTATTTTCAACAATTTGACTTCTGTGTAGCAAGAATTCTATTCATCAATCCAACTTGTATTCGACCAACGCTGAAACCCATGCAATGGCGAATAATTAAATACGCTAAAATAGCCTACACTTTTACCCTTAAATGAAACTACAAGGCCTACCAACAATATTATTCAAGTCGCTTATCAAGCAGAATTGATTGTTACATCAAAATCCGTTGATAACAATTAAAAAGTGTTGTAAACTTGTATTGTACTGTATTTACGGATTTCTAAAGCGACTCTCCAGTAGGCCTACTACCCAATCAGAGGAGGTCCCAGTGCGAAAGCCAAGCGTGAAAATAAAAGTCTTAAAGAGTGCGGGCAAACAGAAGTACCCCCAGTTAAGATCATAGAGCGAGTCATAGTGTTGATCGTTCCAGAGCCAAGGGTCAGCAGACACATAAGCGCGATACGGAGCAGAGGCAGTCCGAGTCAAAGGCACCAAGAGGTCTTGTCGGTCTAACGAACGGAGAGGGAGACCAAAGGCAGCCGAAAGAGGACGACGGATAAGATCACAAAGATAAGGTGGAGCCTGTCTCAGAAAACGCTATAGAAAAGAGAAAAAACCTTTAAACCGAATACGACAGAAAGTCGCCTGCTTGGAGCCAATAGGGCCTAACTGCAATTTATGCGTAATCGAGAAAAAGCGACTTGAAGATTTGGCATAGGCCCTAAATCACATTATGCAAGTTACATTATAAGTTAGCACTTCACAATTGTCATAAGTGAACAGTTCAAAAGGATAAATATTAAAATTCGTTAAAAGTTGATTGATAGATGAGAAATTTAATTATTTAGGCAGATGAGCCCTTCTGGCTCTTAGAAAACTATACTCATGTTGTGTCAATAAAGAGCCATCTGCTGGAGTTGTTGCAAATTTTAATTCAAAAGCATGATAATTAGTGTCAGTCAACCATGGACGTATTTAGGGGGTTTACGGGTTCAACCCCCCCCCCAATAAATTGCCGAAAAAATTTTGCTGTGCAATTATATGCAAAATACAAAAAAACGGAACTGTTTCGACCATTTCCAATGGAAACCCCCAAAAACTTAAAATATCCTCCGAAATTTTTACTGGCAGTCAACAGAAACAATATTATAAGGCCTACTTT
>JACEVL010003583.1:0-13098 GCA_020284085.1 Aporrectodea caliginosa
CACGCGACCAGAAGACAGAACATAGATGGCGTTGAGTTGCTGAGTGAAGGACTTGTTCGTGGTCCATAGACTCCCTAGTAGTCCCTACACAGCGCCAACCTCAGTGAAGACTCGAAGACATACCCTCCGCGATACAAGGTGAAATAGTCATAGTAATAATTTTCATTGTTTAACGACGTCTCCCTTCCACATTTAGCTGACCGACTTTCCTAGCATTTCTAACCCTTATATAGCACCATTTCACACCGTTTAAAAAGTTTCTTAATAGAGCGCCCTATAACCAAAATACTATCGTGTCTCATGCATATAATAGCATCGATTAACAACATTTTAAAGATGACAAAAGACAATACTATAAAACTTTGGACTAATTCAGTCGCTTGAATTAGTACAAAGAGGTAGTCATAGGTATGCAGAGTTAACGAATTCATTTCCTTTGCCTCGGCATTTTGACGGTGTGCACGGTTAGTCCTCTCCCTCACCGCCTGGTCTTCCCACCGTCAATAGGGTTGAATGGAAGAGATTATTACAAGTGCCCATCACGAATTGATTAAATAATTCTACTTTAGAGGAATGCATGTAATGGATTAGATCGATGGTTTGATTAAATTGATTAAATCGCTTGCATTAGATCAGAATATGGCTCATCCGACTGTGGGGCACTGTAAGCGATTCTGTTGAGCGCTATATTTAGGCACATTTAAAACGTGGAATTGGACAAAGGCTTTAAGGTAAAAAATAATGTCTGTCGTCGTCAACAGCCTTGGTTGAAGTAAGATGTCGCTAAACTGTTAATCCATCTCGATTGTTTCGAGCGCTATCTTTAGACACCTTTGAAACGTTGTTATCAGACGCTATATAGGCGTAAAAGTAACAGCCTATTCATTTTTCTAAACAGCCACCTGAAGTACCAAGAGAGTCGCAGTGACACTTAAAAATTACCAAGTAAAACGTTTCTATAGAAGTAACCTTACGCTTTAATTTTTATTGATGTAAGGTTAGTTAAGTCAACGTCCTTGTAAGTTATAAGATGCTCTCGTGCAAGACTTGTCTTGTTAAAGCGCGTTATAAATGCCTAATTGTATTGTATTGTATTGTGATGTCGCTAAATTCTCAGAATCCATAAATCCAATCGCAAATAGAACTCTGCCACTTCGGTTTTCTTGTGATGTCAGTCCAAAGTCTGTATAAAGGAGGAGGAGGGTGATATGCTAATCATCTTCGTCATGAAGCAGCGTCATTAAACAGCAACTATTCATTACCGAATAATTTTCATACAGCCGTAACACCTCGTTAGACACTTCGATCTTGCCCACTTCACTCTTTAAAGCCGTTCTCTTAAATGAGAATCATTCACTCAGATGCCTTTTTCCTAACCAACATTTTACGCCCTATTTTCTTAGGGTCAGACCTGGGACTATTATTACTGACGGGATACGCAGCGGCAATATGTCAGCCAATCAGAGATCGTCTTTTCTGAAACATCGCGGGCGATGTATGTGACCATCTATTTTTAGATTACACTGTCATCCGGGCACTCAGCAGGATAAATACTCTCGACGGAGCAAACGCAAACAAAGCCAAATAAATCATTCTCGACGTTGTTTTAGTAATTTACAAGATACATACGTTGCAAATATTTTTATTGAATTAAGTCGCTTTCGTTTCGTAACGACAATCGTCCAGAAAGAAACGGGACTAAAACTGATCTGACCTGCAAAGGTCCCGGATGTAAAATCAGAGTCACAGACATAATCTAGGGCAATGACCCAATTTTCGTCCGTTTCGAATCCCTTCAGTTATAATAATCCCAGGTCAGACCACATAACTTTAACCTTCCTGACAAAGACTCACGAAATTTTATATCTCGTATGTTATTCCTGAACTCTTACTAAGCTATTATTTCTTCATACTATAATATCTAGATGTATTTTTTTTTTATGTACACCTAAAGCGTTATGTCTGTGGTTATCACAATAAACGAATAATTATATGATGATGATTACATCAAGTTCTATTTAGACACCTTTAAAATCATTATTTCAATATTATATATAACTCATTCTAATGCATTTCTGAATCTCATTTAATTTTTAACCAAATTTAATTTAATAACCAAACTAAACATGTGATACTTTGTTTTAAGTATCACGTGTTTAGTTTGGTTGCTGTATTGGAGTAAATATTACATTGCATCATAATGCAGTACTTCATAAATTATGTTGTAATAAGGAAAATGTAGTTGTGGTGTCTCAATGGACATGTTGAAAACAAACTGTAAGAAATTGTAATACGTATGTGCCAAATATTGTTTTTTTTACTTAATGAAACTTACGTTTGAGTGTATTGGGTGCTTGAACAGTCTACGGGTAAAAGGCCGACTTTGTGATTTACCTATATCATTTAGTGTTTGTGCTATTTTTATCAAATTTTTATTCAAAAAAGTATAATGGTAAATAGTGAATGTTGTCACTAGATGACGTTAAACTGAAAATTAATAAATAATCACTTAAAAGAGTACAAGTAGAATAAGAATCTAACGTCATGATATTATTATAATTAAATTTGTATCGAATCATTTAATCACAGTGTGTGTATCACAGAAAGTAGGCCTAACCGATGCATTACTTTATGTCGTTTAATATTGAATTTTGTGACATTGTGACATTGTAAGGATTTATTTTGACACCTTTAAATGGTGTCGTTTGGACGTTAAATTTCTCGTTTTCATTGTATGGTATACATTGTGAATTGTCGTTAACGGCCTTTGATGTCATAAGACGACGTTAAACCTTTGAGAAATAAAAAATTTCTGAATCTATTACTGTTCAGGGCTTTTGGATTACTTAAACACCTTCAAAAACAATTTCACATTGCAATATATAGACGTCAACGGCTATGGTATTGTGATTCCGTTAGGCAGTTATAAGTAACTAAATTGATTATATAATTTTATCGTCCAAAATACTGTTAAAAATAGTGAGAACTGTACAATAAGGTATTGCTAAGCTGTTGGTCAAATCGACTTGGAAACCACGCCGCTTCCCATTTTGAGGCGTTTCCACAACGAAAACATGGATACTCCGCCAGTGCTCGTACTTTGACAGTGCCAGTCCCAAGCCCGGAGAAAGGAGGAGGGCGACGCTATTCGTCTTTGTTATGACAGCGTCGTGAAACAGCATCAAGCCAGAATGTGGATAAAGGAGTAGGGCGACTGTGATGATATCCGTTACGACGCAGATGCATCAAAACATAAACTACTGGTCGTTAGAGGGCGTAACAAGTCTTCAGGTCGACATAAAATGCCACAATGGCGAATATTTCAGGCGGTCAGTGTAAGATTAATGCAAACGCTCTTGGTGTTCGCCAGACGTCGGTAAACACCCCGATGCTACTGACAACAGAAGGTTCCGCTTAGACACCTTTAAAAAGATTTTAGCGCAGCAATATATACCTTACGTCATAATTGATTTCTTAACTTTGTTCTTTTTTCTCAAATTAATAGTGTCGTCAAACAACTACAATGAATGAACGATTAGCTATCGCTAATTACTAATACAAACTTTACTAACAAACAAATTAATTCCGCCGCTGTCCATGCTCTGGTAGTGCTAAATACTTAAAACTACAACATAAACGATCCAAAGCTCCAATTCAATTCCATAAAACTGCCGCTCTCAGGTGGCGCCAGTCCAAAGTCTGGATGCAGAAGGTGGGCTACGCTAATCTTCTTAGTGATGATATACACTATACAATACAATACAATTAAACATTTATAACGCGCTTTAACAAGACAAGTCTTGCACGAGAGCGCGTTATACAGCGTCTTTAGCAACCAATTCGCGATATCTCGGTGAGAATTTCACAAAAGATTTTCGCAATGCCGTCAACAGCCTTTGATGGAATAAGATGGTGTTAATAAGCTCTTGAATAAGCCTACAATCGTTGCTAGCTTTCAAAAGGCAACTTAAGGTAACAATAGATGCCCTGGGCAGTAATACATGTGGATGCTACCGATTACAAATTCCTCTATCCAAATTGTACACCTCCTATCATGGACTACTTTCTGCCAACTACCGTGGGAGAGGTTCGAACACTTATCTTTTCCTCGCCTAACAAAACCGGTCTCCTTGACACCATTCCTACTTGGTTTCTTAAAGAGTGCTTTGATGTCCTTGGTCCCACCATTACATCAATTATCAATTTCTCATTGCATGAGGGATCTTTCCCATCTACTTTTGCTCATGCCATAGTTCATCCGCTGCTTAAGAAACCTTCTCTTGATCCTGATGATCTGTCAAATTATAGGCCTATCTCAACCTTGAATTTTATATCTAAAATTCTTGAACGGATAGTCATGAATCGCATGCAGACTCACCTGTCATCAAACTCACTAATCTCCCCTTTTCAGTCTGCGTATCGTAGATTTCACTCAACTGAATCTGCACTTCTTACTGTTCATAATGACATCATTTGCTCAATGGACGGGGGTAAGGTGACAGCACTTGTTCTGCTTGACTTGTCTGCTGCTTTTGATACTGTGGATCATTCTATTCTTCTTCATCGTCTTGAGAACTGGTTTGGGATCTCTGGCCCTGCACTAAATTGGTTTAGTACTTATCTTAGTCCACGCACTCAATCAGTGTATTTAAATGGTAATTATTCATCTGATGCTTTATTGACATGCGGTGTACCACAGGGATCAGTGCTTGGCCCTCTTTTGTTTACACTATACACCACACCATTAGGAGCATTGCTTGATAATCATTCGCTGAGATATCATTTCTATGCTGATGATACTCAAATTTACATTTCATTTGACAGTCTGTCATGTGACTCATCTATACAGATGTTGTCTGCTGTCTTTGATGAAGTACAGTCCTGGATGGCATCCAATAAACTCCTCCTTAACCCATCAAAGACTGAATTTCTGTTACTTGGCACTCCACAGCAACTTAAGAAATTTGATGGGCTTAAGTCATTGAAACTGGGTGACTCAGTTGTTGAGCTGGCCGATGCTGCACGCAACTTAGGCGTTGTTTTTAATTCTACCATGTCTCTCACTGGCCATGTAAACAGTATTTGTAAGTCATCCTATATGTTCATTCGTGACATACGCAGAATTAGGCGTTATGTGCCCATGTCTGCAAGAATATCTTTGGCAAATGCATTGGTTTCCAGTCGCCTAGACTATTGTAACTCGCTTCTTACTGGTATCAATAAATCAAACTTACTGAAGCTGCAGAGGGTTCAGAACTCTTTGGCTAGAGCCATAACTAATACATCCAAATATGAACATATAACCCCTGTGCTTAAATCTCTGCATTGGCTTCCTGTTCAGCAAAGAATTCGTTTCAAACTGGGGCTCATAGTTTATAAAACTTTGAACTCTGGCCAACCACAATATTTAAAATCTGTTCTTATTCCTCTGACTTATCATTATTCAATGAGGTCATCTGATTGTCTTTGTCTGGTCATACCTAAATCAAGAACTGTTCTCGGTGAACGAGCTTTTTCAGTATCTGGACCTACTTTTTGGAACTCTCTTCCTGTGTCTGTACGCTGTGCTCAGTCGCTTCGGTCATTTCGTTCTCGGCTGAAAACTTACCTCTTTCAAATTGCTTATCCACCTTAGGCTGTCTCTCTGTCTCTTACGGACTGATCTTCTGGATGTTGACCTGATTACGGATTGTTTTGATGCGCCATCGGTTGATGCCTTGTGCATTAGACACCGGCGCAATAGAATTGCTAATTACATTACATACTTCAGGTTCTGATAAGACACCTTTATAATCGCTATTGGCAAAGCTATATAAACTTTACTGGAATTTCGTTGCCTTGACACTTGTATAGGTATAGGCTTAGTGCTGTATTAAGACATAGGAACGGTGAGAACTATTCAAATTTTCTGTCGACATCAACGGCCTTTGTTATCATAAGATGTCGTTAAACTCTGGATCCATTGACATTTTTCAATTTAAAGTTGTATAAATACTGTCATTTATAACCTTAGGCCCTATGTGAAGAGGTTTTCCTTTGTCCCTGTAAAAAGCTGTGGCGACAAAGTACGTCGTTGACGACAATTGAAGAAAATATGTTTTGTATTTGAAATCTGATGTTGCAATTTCTTAGACGCCAGAGTCTAATGCGAAAGGCACAAACCTCAAAACGAAGCTATAATTATGTCAATATCCAAATAATCAACTTACTATTAAACCTTTAACCTGAAAGTAGACCTGTGGAAGGGTTTGGACGATGTTAATGTCTCAATGGACACTACCACAGTCCACAGCTTATACGAGTAGGCTAGGACGGAAGGGCCATGAGTTAACTTGCAATGGTGCAAAGCTGTCTTCTGAGCCATTTCTATTATTACAATTATTATTAGAGTTCGTACTCAGCTTCGCCCGGATTTTCTTCCCCAAGCGTCAATTATCAAGGCGACAGGAGATAAGGGAACAGATTATTCTTAGTTAGAGCCGACCTGCTGTGACGCATTGGTCTGATGTGATAGAAACAAGATTTGCAAAGGTTTGCTATGTGCTTACTGTCCAGGGTAACCCCAAGTGTTTGATTATGTTACCTTTTTGCAGTGTGATTCTCGTTAACGATAACGATAACGAAAATGTTCGTTAACGAAAATAAAATGATTTCGTTAACGATAACTATAACTATAACTAAAAAATATCATTAACTATAACTATAACTATAACGAAAATAACACTAACGAAAATCCATCTTTATTTTCGTTAATACAAAAAAATAGAAAGTGCAATGTGGACATAGGCCTACATGAGAGTGCATAAAAATGCGCTATAAGTAGGCTAATATATCCTATGTTCGCCCCGAGTTTTCATGTGTGAATTAACTCAGTAATATAATATAGTGCGGCATTTTATTATTAGCTGTTTTGTAAACGCTTCTATTGCGATTGCGACCAAAGTTGACTCTAGCCCAATGTCGTAAAATTAGTAGTCATAGAAATCTTGTAGTCAAAATGTCTCTGAAGCCTTTTGATTGTTATGACTGGAGTGATTGAACGCACTGTACATAATCAATCATTTATTGCTTTCCTGCTCCCTGTGTATTTGTTAAAACATTAGTAAAATATGAAATTGTCTTCTACATTGACACATAATTATATCATCATTAGTCAGCAAGTTCCAGTAACCTTAATTATTGTTTTTTTTAAATTATGCAATTTTTCAGTTACTTTGGAAAGTCGTCTACCGGTATTCATGAAGCTGAATTAGCACGCTGTTTCACAGGCTTCAAAGGCTTTCAATGCTCTGAGCAAATTGTGAAACAGCGTGCTAATATGCACAATATTTCTTATAGCCTCAATCATTGTAACTTAGTAGTAACTAAAATTAACTAAAATAAAAATCCATTAACTATAACTATAACTATAACTAAAAAATAATACTAACTATAACTATAACTATAACTAAAATAAAAAATCATTAACTATAACTGTAACTATAACTAAAATAAAATCTGTAAGGAGAATCACACTGCCTTTTTGTGGTGACGTAATGTTGCTTATGTTCTGTTAAGCTGTTGTATGTTATCTACAGAGAAAATAAACCTTGGCTTTCGTTACAGCTCTAACCCCTCTTCCCTTTTGATCTTTCGTTCTATAACCATCTCTCCAGCAAATCATTTTTATCGTCCACTGGATGACATGGAGTGAAAGCTTCCATAAGAGAACCATAATAATATTATCATCTGGTAGTTCGTGAACTTCCTTTCTAGTGCAGATGGACCATAATCATGGCTTATAGCATGGACGACCACCTGATCTTCGTTCTCTATACAACTATAATTTTATTCGAATACATCACAATGCAACTGTATTTGATATTGTCCCTTCAAAACTTCAGAAGGACACAGGCGAACATAAGACAGAACATGGATGGTGTTGAGTATTGTGAGCGAAGGACTTGCTCAAGGTGCCTAGACTTCTTGCCCAGTGAAAGTGTCAGTGGAGTCTCTCGAACCCGTTCCCTCCGCGATACAAGTTGACCGCTCCAGTAATTCGGAGGTAGTCATAGTTTTCATTGTTTAACGTCGTCTCCCTATTGCTTTCCCCACATAGTTTTAAACAACGGGACAATAAATCATATAGATTGGCTAGCCTGGCCGATGCTTATATAGAAACAGTTGAAAACTTTTTAAAGGTGTCTAAGGACTGCGCTCTAACTGCAACTAATCGGCTACCGTTCTCCATCAGTCGCTTGAACTAGTTACAAAGGGTAGCCATAGCTATGCAGCGTTAGCGAATTTATTTTCTTGGCCTCGGCATATGACGATGGGCGGTCAATCCTCTCCCTTCACCGTCTGGTCTTCCCACGGTTGATATGGTAGAATGGATGAGATTATTAGTAGTGACAAGCTAGACTGGATTAAATAATTCTACTTTAAAGGAATGGATGTAATGGATTAGATCTAGGATTAGATTGGATAGGACTACAGTTAATCCCATTGGATGAGAATATGGCCCATGCAGCCGATTTTGGAATATAGTCACCGATTGATAACAGAGCAATCTTTAGACACCTATCAAACATTTTTAACCAATACTATATAGGCGTGAAAGCTACAATTCGTCATTGAGCTGTAATATGCCAAAAACTAATCTTTGTCGGCGGCAACGGCCTATGTTGTCATAAGCTGCCGTTAAACTGTGGATCCAATCCAATTCGTCAATTGATAAACAAAGCAGACCTGTAGCATTTTATTCCCATATAAAGTACCCAGAGTCTTGCAGTGACTCTTAAAAATTACTATATAAAAAGTTACTATGGGAGTAACCTTAGGCTTCGATAAATAGGGTGATGTCGAGGTCAACATCCCTGGATGCTATAAATACCTTTAAAACGTCGCTAGCCGAAACTATATAGAAAGTCACAATTTGGCTAATAAAATTACCGGCAGCATGCCATTGCCTACGACTTAAAGTACCCGCAGTGCTTCAGTGACTGTTAAAAAATTACTGTGTGAAAAGTTACTAAGGTCGTAGTAACCTTTGGCTTCTTTAAGTAAGGTATAGGGTTGAAGTCGACTTCCCTGAAAGCTACAAGATGTCGTTACACTTTGGAAACAAACATCTATAGTCGTGGACACGGTACCAGAGTCAGCCGAGTGAGTAAGTGTTGAATAGGTGCACATATAAATAGTGGGTCACGAGAGTCGCTTGAGTGCAGTGTGATTCTCCTTACAGGTTTATTTTAGTTTAGTTACAGTTATAGTTAATGGTTTTTTATTTTAGTTATAGTTATAGTTATAGTTAATATTATTTTTTAGTTATAGCTATAGTTATAGTTAATGGATTTTTATTTTAGTTAATTTTAGTTACTACTTAGTTACAATAATTAAGGCTATGAGCAAAAATTGTGCGTAGTAACAACGCTGTTTCACAATTTGCTTAGAGCTTTGAAAGCCTTTGAAGCATAGGTGCATTCAGCTTCATGAATATACAAGTTTACAAAGTAACTGACAAATTGCATAATAAAAATATCGCAATTTTGCATTCTCATTTATGTCAGAATCGTCCATATTGCACTTCCTCTTTTTATTTTTTATTAACGAAAATAAAGATGAATTTTCGTTATTGTTATTTTCGTTATAGTTATAGTTATAGTTAATGATATTTTTCAGTTATAGTTATAGTTATCGTTAACGAAATCATTTTATTTTCGTGAACGAACATTTTCGTTATCGTTATCGTTAACGAGAATCACACTGCTTTGAGTGCTCGCATTGAAACGCTGAAAGTATGGGTTGGAGTCTCCTCCCATTGAGACAGTTAATGTGCAGGGACCATCAGCAAGTCATTCACTCACAGTTCCTCAGCTCCATCGATTGATGCTTGGTAATAATGAGATAGTGGCGCTTAATAAATGTATAATAATAATAATAATGCAGTGGCCTTTGGGGCACTTTCGCCGGCCAGGAGATATATGAGTAGAGGCCTTTCCAGACTATATATAAAATAATTTTGTAATAATAATAATAATAATAATAATAATAATAATAATAAATAATAATAATAATAATAATAATAATAATAATAATAATAATAATAATAATAATAACAACAACAATAATAATAATAATAATAATAATAATTATAATAATAATAATAATAATAATAATAATAATAATAATAATAATAATGATAATAATAATAATGATAATAATAATAATAATAATATTATTATTAATTTATTATTAACAATAATAGGTCATTTTCGGCGTTACGTAAATTATTATGCAATGGCCCCAGGCTGGCTACATAAAACTTCAGTAAACAAACATCATGACCGGTCGACCTTGGCAGCATCTTGTTTGTCGAGTATTCGGTCCACATACACTTTAGAAGCAATCCAGTGTTTATCCTTAGACAACAGACCAACAGATTCTGATGATAGCTATTGCAGAAACATGACAGTGTCACTCGAGGCCAACAACGTTGTATAATAATTGTCATTCGCCATAGAGGCTGTCTTCCGTAATTTATTCGTCAGTCATTGTCGCTTGTTATTTGGACTTCAAGTGCCCCGAGTGTCGCTGTTACACTTAAAAATTAATGTGGCCAAGTGTGGCCCACGGAATGATTTAGAATATAACCTATTCGAATGATTTCTGTTTTGTGTATTTCACTGTATTTCACTGTTTAACATCAGTTCAGGTAACTTTTAAAACCCTTTTTTGAGTAATAATAATAATAATAATAATATTTATTCTTTAATTAAGCGCCTGACAAACGCACTGCGCTGTACATTTACATGTTATGCAATTGAAATCTTAACTAGTTAACTACTAACAGAACAGACAGCTTGCAATACAAAGCATTAACGTCCCTGAGTAGATAATTATCTTGAAGGGGCGCTATATAAACGTTCAATTACATCAAATAATAATCGAGTGGTTGAATCGTAGCGATAAACGACTAGCTAGGGACCAGCCGACCAGTGCATAGGAACATGCGATTATTTTACGGTTTTCTATAACTAAAGGATCCAGTGACGGAGTGATGGGTATCCGGATACCCGCTCAGAATGGACTTGAATACTCATGGCGCATTTGACTAACTTCTGACATCGCTAATCTTCAGTTGGTGGCAAATTCCGTTTGCAAATGAAAACGTAAAGCAGTGACCCTTACTTTTATTTGTAAGGCCTTGAAAGGTCATGAATTCAGCTGGAAAACATGGACCCCAGATATCCTCTGTAGAGCCGCCACTGCTATCCTCCCTAAACAAGCTTTTTGATATCTTACACCAACCACCTGCCTAGCTCCTAGGGCTATCATCTGCAGGCACAATTCTGTGCCAAGCAGCGGCATGGAAAACACGAAACGTGGAAAATATTTCGTCGAAAGCAGTTATTCATTAACGACCCGTGTCTAATCAGGTTTCACTCCAATAATTCGCCTCCAAACTAACTAGAATCCAATCAGTCTGCCGCCATCTTTCAACGAACTCTCCAGAACGCATCAACGCCAAATGAAAAACATCCAGAAAAACAATAAAATTGTAAATACACGCAACCAAACAGACAGAGTCCCGTATTATCTTCATATTTATTTATGGCGTCTCCCAATTTTAATTGAAATCACTCAGTTGGTCGTATTTTACGCAGAAATCAAACAATTAAACTTGCACGCGAAGTTGTCAACATTCGCAAAGATTGGAAAAACTGTTATATGGAGCCCTGCTTTTGGCACAGAGACCGGGTGATAGACTTTGCTTGGAAGCGTGAAGCAGGGAAACAGCGTTTCTCGAGAAAATACTGCAGTGTTGGACTCATACAGCAGATATCCAGGCCGAGAAAGCGCTCTTCCGAGGAACACTTGCATGCACTTGTCATTTGGTCTACACATGTATGCACTTGAAAGCATGCTACTTTAGCGAACATGTTGGTTTATTTATGCATTATTCTTATTGTTATCGGTATAATTATAATACGTAATACGTATTTCTAATAGTTAAACATAGGCTTTGTCAATATGTATATTGTTGCGGGTTCCCCAGCTATAACAAAGCTCAAACTCGTTGTCTATTTTCAAAGGTATAATTCTCAACAAAAAGACAAATTAAAACGATACATTACCGACCCGTAGACAAGGGTGGAAAAACGGTTCGCTCTATTGTAGCAAGACCGTCGACGAAACAAAGTCTTCAACACAGCAACAGGCTGACGACATGACCAAACTCAAGCAACCTTGAGTAACGAAGAAAAGTGGAACTTGCCACGAAACGAACTTGACTAACATGCGCCCGGAAGATCTCAGACAAGACGAACTGCACAAAGGCCGTATCATCGGAGACTTCGAAGACGCCCCTTACTCTACCTCCTTATATAGGAGAATTTCCCGCTAGAGGTCTCCCCTCAGCTAAGGAAACCACCCAAGCGTATCCCTTGCCCATCCCAGGACTGGTTAAGCCATGGGATCCTAACACACCCCCGGACTTCCAAAAAGGCAAAAACCAGAAGGGTTTTTGACTTAACTACCTAACTAACATGCACATAAAACAAATATCGCGATCAAACACACACAAAATCTATATACACAAATACAATATTATACGAAACGAAAACATTTAATTTATACACACTTAGACGTTCACTTACGTCTCCCTAAGCATGATCATATTTATTCAACAATTATATACTCATAGACGGACGACTTAACAAGTCCGGCAGGAGATTCTCTCTCCCAGGCCGATGCCGAATGTCCAACGCGTACTTCTGCAGTTCTAAACTCCAACGCAGCAACTTGTCATTGGAGTTAGCCATCGAGTTTATGAAAGTGAGTGGACTGTGATCAGTGAAAACCACCACTGGCGCAGAACCAAAGTACACGGAGAACATCCGTATCGCCGTAACCAGAGCGAACGCCTCCTTCTCCACGGTCGAATAGCGTCTCTCGTGCGTCCGAAGCTTGCGGCTGTAATAACATACAGGATGCTCGACGTCCTCGTACATCTGGAACAAGCATGCTCCCACACACACCTGCGAAGCATCAACAGCAACGAAAAACGGTCGATTATAATCAGGTGGTTTAAGAATTGGTTTGGACGCCAATCTCGAC